>JAUZNJ010029025.1:54597-69874 GCA_034780135.1 Jordanella pulchra | reverse complement strand
AAAAAAAAACACAGGGAAGAATAAACGAGGGCTGCAGGTTGTTTGATAGAGGCAGTGGTTTTAAATCGAGTGAAAAAATCAAGGAAATGAAAACATCAGAGGCACTGAAAAAAAACCATATAGTTTGATAAACTTTTTTCAGATGCAGGAAAAGCCTATGGATACATACTGTAAGAACTAAATAAGGATCATATTGTATTCTTTTCATTTTTATGTTGCGTTTCTAAATACCAGACAAAAATAAACAGATCTGAAAGGCTGATTTGGAGTAACTATAATCCAGTTCTACTATGTCAAACAGTATTAGATCTGTTTTTTTAGTTTAAAATATAAACCATCACCCAAACACTTTTATATTTTTTTGTATTAAACCTTTAGGCGTTTAATTAATTTGACCAGAAATGCACTGATCGGGCTTTTTTCTGGCCGATAGCGATCAACAGGCCCATTAATCGGTGCATCACTGGTCGACAGAACGTTATTTAGCAGCGTTTATCGCCCTTTAACTTAATGCATCAAACACTTGATTCACTAATGGATGCCTGCTTATTACCGGATGGGAGGGTGTTTTCAATCAAAGAAGAACAGACCAGAATTGATTTCCTCCTTCTGAAGTATGATGGGACCATAATGGAAACAGGGAGACGGAGGGAGTGATTGACGTTTCCGGGGCCGTGCCGTCTCAGACGCCACAGGAGCTCTTGACATCTGTTGATGGATGCCAATCAGAGGTTTCCCTCCCACCAAATTACACACAGAGGTTTCGGCTGATTTCATCGTAGGGCGATAATCCCTTGTTTTGACTGCGAGGTATCCAGACTGCGATACAGATTCTTAGCAGGGTGTAACCCACTTTCTCCTCCCCACGCCTCCCCATTGTTGTAAACCCACATGCAGCATCCTTCACTCAGACATATTGATGGCTGTATCAGCTTCCATTCCACTGCACCCTCATGGCAGGAGGGTACTCTTGGTTGGTCCGTATCTTTTTATTTTATTTTATTTTACTAAGATCGATAAATAGGACGGCGAAGGGTTGGGAAGTAATGCTGAAATCTGTTCAGGGGTTGAAAGACTGATGCCTCAAACTGGGAATCGGTGCTGCAGGATTTGACTGGAGCTTGTGTGTGTGTGTGTGTTTTTTTTTGTACTTCGGGGGGGGTTATCTTCGCTCTAATCCAAGTGATTATTACTGCTGGGACTTGCACACGCATGCACACATTAACCCTGGTGTTTTCTGCTCTGACTCCTGTGGTCTCTCCCCCCAGTCAGAGGTGATAACGTGCTCGGTCACTGAGCGTCCCCAGCCGAGAGCTCACAGGCGCACGCGGGATAAACAGGCTTTTCATCACTTTATGAGGTCTGTTTGGAAGCAAGAACCCAATCTCCTGAGCAGCCTGCAGTAGAATGAGGAACAGAAAAGGTACAGAGGCGGCCTCTCCCCTCAGGTTTAATCAGCTATCCGATCCGTCCTGACAGGACAAGCAACGAACTATAAGCTTAATAACACCCTGAAGAAAAGCAATGCCTCTCCACATTATGTGCGACGCAACAATGGAAACTAGAAGCACATTCTCTCGCTGTCATATCTACTTTTGCCCCTCGTTCTGTCTTATTCTCTCTTATTTTTCTTTATTTTCTTTTTGGCTGAGCTCATTGTTTGGGTTCCTTCATGCAAGGAGAGTTTGTCTTCGGGCAAAAGTGTGGAAAAAGATCAGCCGTGTCCCTGATAGCGGATTTTACGTCCGCGAAACCTTTCAGATCAGCTGAGCGTTTTTGTCAGCGTGGAGGAAACGTACCCATGGTGACACACAGACGTTGCACACACAGAACATCTGCCTACTTTCTCAGAGGAAGTGGTGTTTTTTCTTTTTTTTTTTTTTTGTTTGTTTTTTGGAGTCAAATCTGTACTTATGAGAAGTAGGAAAGAGAAACGCGCTCATCCAGAAATGTTCGACCATGCGGCGGCGGCCCATGTGCTGAGATCCATCATCTCCCCTCCCTCCCTCCCTCTCTCTGTGCAGCTGAGTTCTCCTGCAGCTGTCAAGTGGATTTTTCACACAAATGATTCAAACTGCTGAAAAAAAGCAAGTGCGAATCCAACAAATTTTTTGGATGGTTTTTGACAACCAGATGTCCAAAATCTTTTAAAATAGTGCATCTTGTAAATAAATAAATAAAACCAGCTAAAAACACCCAGACACTGACTAGCTTGGCTGCATAGATATGCAAGTTAATTTAAAGTCTATCTGTTTTATAAACTAACCAGCTGCAATCTAAATGCTAAACAGATGCTTTTGACTGATTTCCTAATAGAAAGTAATCCCATATATTATTTATTTATTATTGCCACATATAGTCTGATAATTTGCGATTGATTCCCAAAGTGTTAGAGAGAATGAAGAATGAACTTTACACTCCACTTTTGCAACACATATCGGGAAGTTTAGCATAACAAATATTTTTGACCTAAACTGCTAAGTGAGATTGAGAAACTGACACGTCAGCCTTACACGGTGGTGGTTGCATCATGCTGTGATGCTTTAGGGGAGTAAAACAAATCCACTGCTGTGTTTTTATATCGTTTAGGAAAAAGAAACAAGATATCAACTGGTGGGAATACCTCTACTGGGGCGGATCAGGTGGCTGGGGGGGTGAGATGAGATTGCATGATGGACCTGTCTGTGATTGGGTGAAGCAGGGATGGACGTGGGAGAGCGCCGCTCACACACCATCAGTCATGTCAAACATCTCATATCCGGTTTAATGTTCCCTGTCGATCCCTCGGACACACACACACACACATTCAGAGATGATTGCTACAAACAGACCCTAATGCAGGCTTTAAGACACGGGAATTGTAATTGGTTAAGGAGGTCCCTAACACTTTATTTAAATTATAGACAAGCTTTATTTTTTGGGGGGGTTAAGCAGCTGTCCTTTCCAAGCTTGCGAGCTTTAACTGTTCTTTAAATCCTGCGCCGTCCATTACTGAGTGGAGCAAAGTGATGGGGCTAATTTTACTGCCTCCATATCAGCGTTCTCTCTGATCACCCTCCCTCTCTCTCTCACCTCCTCCTCTAAAACACCCCCTCTCTCTTTGCTGCCATCCTTCCTTCCTTCGCTCCATCCTTCCTGATGGTGTCACTTTATAATCAAACAGCAGGCTTGCTTCTTTTTTTTCCTCCCTTCTTTTACTACCCCTCTTTTCTGAACCTCCCTCCATCTCTGCCCTCTTGTCTTTCTCTCCCTCCTTTGCCATCTTTCTCTCCCTCTCCCTCCGAGCGTGACTGCCGCATTAGATGGAATGTCTTTTCATGGAAGATTTGCTGCAATTTCCAAAATGGCTGCTTTGCCTAATGGACAACTGCCTTGGTTCTAATGAGTGATTACATGTGTGAGTGTGTGGCAGGGGAAAGGGGGCGCCTGCAAGGAGAGAGGCGACAGAGAAGGCAGTGAAGAGGATGAGACAAGAGAAGGGCTGTCAGAGAGGGACTGAAAAGATAAAACATTGGGGAGGGGGGGCATTTAGCTTCATTGATGGGGAGGGGGCTGGTCAATTATCATGGTTGTCAAACATTGGGCATTCCTGTTCTGTCAGTGGGTTTGTTTCAAATTCACTGCACAAATCGGTGCTTTCTATTATGGCTATGAATGAGCACAGGCGTGGTGGGGGTGGGGTTGTAGGTTGGTAAGGGGGCATGAGAGCGGATGCATGTGCATGTGGTAGCCCGGCGTGGTGTCAGCAGCCAGCACGACATCGAATCCAGATGAACTCTAGGAAGTTGCAGAGGCTGTCCCAGCTGATTGGCCCCCAAGCTACAAATCCAAGCGTGTCGCTTCGTGTCTGCGGGCTCGCATGTTCACAAACACACCCTGTGTTTTTTTCTTCTTTTTTTTTTTTTTTTGTTTTTGGTCGGGCAGTCCTGCCGTTAATCCAATCAGATTAACTGGGTTTAAGCGCTGGCGGCCGTGCTCTGTAAAGCCGGTTACGGCCTCTCATCCTGAGGCTGGGGCTGCACTACGCTCCAGCATTCCCAGCATCCCTCCATCCGGTCATTCCCTCTAGCTGTACTGAGCTTGACTCATCCTCCATCATGGGACGAGTCGGATTCTCTCCTTAAAGGCAGTTACTAACTGCGTCGACAATTGAAAGTAGTTTTGATTAATTACATTGAACTTTTCCACCATTATGCAAAAAATCATTTGGAAGATCAGGATAAAGCATAGTGGTGGCAGCATCATGCTGGGGGGTTCTGAAGAAAACCTGCAGCAGGCCCACCTTCCTGTAGAAAAGAGACCCCACCTACAGTTGGATGGTTTATACCAAACTATAC
Organism: Jordanella pulchra; assembly: GCA_034780135.1. Lineage (NCBI taxonomy): Eukaryota > Metazoa > Chordata > Actinopteri > Cyprinodontiformes > Cyprinodontidae > Jordanella > Jordanella pulchra. The sequence continues at coordinate 65,537 of JAUZNJ010029025.1, read as the reverse complement.
ATGCAGTGGCCTAGTCAAAGTCCGGTTTTACTCTTCAGGCTAGAACCTATCTTTTCTGAAGGACCATTAGGTAAAAATGTCAGTTCCTGAGTTTAGGTTGGATTTAAGTTACTATGAAATCTAAATACCGGGTGCTACTTTCCTTCCACCTCACAATCTTTTCCAAACTGAAGTTTGTCACGTCACATCTCAGTAAAATGTTTTTAACTTTGTGGTTTTAACATGACAAAATATAAAGAGGGTCCAGGGGTATGAATAATTTTTAAAGCCATTGAGAAAAAGCATTGAGTAGAATGTGTTGGGTTAATTGAAACCATAGGAAAGAACATTGTGGAAAAGTCTGTTTGTTTAGGAATTTGCAGCCATTGCAATTTCTCAGCATAAAAGACCCATCTGTGCCAAAGCTGGACCATCGGTGGTTGAGAGAATGACAGCGTATAGCAATAGTTTGATTGAATTGACTTTTGATGAAAGGGTTTCAGTCTGGATAAACATATTGTTTTTCCATATAAATTCCAGCAATAAAACAGTTATTTTGATATTGCCCGTTAATCTGGCAACAAAATACCTCACACACAATCTTCAATCTTCACCTTTTGATTATCTGGCCGACAGTTAATAATACTTTGGAGGAAGTGGGTCTTCAGGTTTTTATGCCGCGCCCTTCACGGGACGGTGAAAGGATAGTTAACTCACATGCAATCTCACACATAAAAGGGTGAGATATGTCCCTGGTGTCTTTTCTTCCTCAGCAGCTCAGGGTGAGTGTTGACAGGTCCCTTTTAGAGATCCAACCCGCTGCCTGTTTACTACGGGGAGGTTTCAGCTGGGGTTCAGCCACAGGTCGTCGTTACGAATAACTCAGCTACACAGTTCAGAGTTTGAGCTCGGGTACGTACCTTTGCGAGGCCCCACACTTCAACATGCAGGGCTTACGGTTTGACTCTGCAGACAATAGTTTCGTTGTGTTTGATTAGGACTGCTAAACGGCCTAAATGCAACCGTACTGTTGAGTATTATGTTGTAAAATCAACTGGAAACCGGCAAGGCTCGCGCCAAGAAAAGGTCAAGTTGAGTTGAAGCTGATCCAGACATTTATTTGTCCCAGCTGTTTCCCTCTTGGCGCTTTTTAAAGAAGAGGATGGGGAAGCGGGACATCGCTTCCAACTCTGACAACTGTCTCCTTCGGTGGTCTGCAGAGGGTTATCGTTCTTCAGCTTGAACCCTTCATTATCGATCAGCTGCTATAGATCGGGGAGGGTTTTATCATCGACTGATGAGAGTTGAATGACAACAGAACAGTGTGCAGAGCCTTCATATACCCCATGTTGGGTGTGTGCTCTGCGTGGAGGACAGATAGTGGAGTGGGGGGGGAGCGAAGAGTGATGCGCTTCTTAATCGTTACACAGCTTCTGGTATTCTCCGTGTCACTCTCTCTGTTCTGGCCCTCGCTGCTGACTGTCAAACGTCAACCGAACGCCACGGCTGAGTCAACTCGGTGGCCTCGTGGACAAATAACCGTGCGCTGAATGATTAGCAGACGTTTCTATGGCTGGTAATTAGGGTTGCTACGCTGCGGCGGCTCCGCCAACAGGATTACAGCCTATTGATTATCCTAGCCTAGCATTAGCTTTGCTAGCTAAAAAGTGACTGGGTGATTAGTGGGCATGTCTTTGCTGGTTAATGAGTTGTGCTATGGAATGCTATGGTATGCTGTCCATGAGAATGGGATTACAGGCTATTAATCAGACAAGAGCCGTGCTGAAGTAATTACCCTGCCTCGAAGCAAAGTCTGGGTAAATTTCCCTCCTGGTTTGACCTTCTCTTCATCACACGGTCTTCTTCTGCTCATCAACCCCGACTACCTTCACCTGATAGTGTTCTATCCTTATTTTTTGTTTCATTATCTTATTCATGTCTTCTATTCTCCCTTAGAGCCAGGGTCGGACAAAGAGAAAGCCATTCACAGGGAGTCCATTAACGGAGCCGTCTTTTTATTCTCAGACAGAAAACCTGTCCTCCCTCCTCTGTCAGTCTCTGCAGCTCTCATTTCTACTTCTTTCTTTTTTTGTTGTTGTTTTTCTGTAAACAAACAAATAAATGCATCCACCATTTCCATTTGCGTGAGCAGGCAGCGATCAGAAAGAGGCCCCCGAACGGAGAGGAAAGAGTGACAGGCGTGTTAATTGATTTTTGGAACAAAATGCAAATCGTCCACTGCCCTTTTGGAGTTTATGGGAGGAGTTTTAAAGAACAGGGATAGATTCCTTTTTGCGCACACATATAGGGCTGTCTCTTTTTAAATTTCTATACAAAAATAGGCAACAGGCTTGTATGAGAGACTCACAGAATTAAAAATTTGGGGAAAAGTCGCAATGTTTTACATTAGCAAGACTAAACAAACCAAAACTCCATAATTAGGCCTAAGCCATTTAATGACCTTAACGTATACCAAGGATTTAAAACGTTAATCTCTTATTCTTTCCTACTGTAAGACTTTTTTTATGCAAATGACAGATAGAATATAGAGCTTAGAGTGACACAGCCCATCCAGTCATGGACTAAATGTGGCTGTAAGCTTCAGTAAAGGACAGAAAAAAAGACTAGCTTTTTTTTAAAAATCAAAATGGAAGATGCAGAAAAAAATGTTCAAGGATAAAGCGTGGAATGTTCTAAAGAGGTTTTAAAGTAGATTATAAAAAAGCATTTTAATTTAGCCCTAAAGGGACTGTTTTGTCGTCCAACCTCCAGCGCTGACACCAGCCAGCCGCTGCCTTCATTCTTCTGCTCCGCTGCTTTCTGCCCAGCAGGCTGCTCTGATCTACCGCTGTCCTCCTTCCATCCCCCCGCAGTTAGCCTCTAGAGGCTAGCTCCGGATTGCTGCCCGGTGTCTCTGATGGATTTATCCGATATACCACCTCCTTTAACTGATCGTATGCAGGCTCTATAGCTAGCCCCGGTCAGCCGTAGCCTCTCCTTACTTTGTTGCTGCTTCCTCGGCGGACTCCTCCAATCTCCCGCTGTGGTTCCTTAGCTCCGGGAGACTGCCTCGTCCCGGTTCTGCCGGTGGTCTTTCAATGATTTTCCACTCTTCTGACCTCCAGAACAATGTCTCACTTTACCTCTGTTGCCCAGGTGATTCTTTACTTAAGGCAGGACAGCAGGACCCCGAACTGGGTCACTAATAGGCATTAAGTACCACTGAACAAAAGTGCAAAATTTTCATTGGTTTCTCGCTCGTTGTGAACTTACCTTTAGGTATGTTAAAGGATATTGGATATTGAAGATACTGTGATAAATTACAGCTGGAAAAGGGGTATGATTATATAAGTTATACTTAATCATACTCCTTTTCAGACTCATAATCACCGATGTGATGTGTTTTTTTTTTTTCCTTTTGTTATTGTTTTTTCTTTTATTTGGTGTTGTTTACACTGTCGGTGAAAGGTTTGTCTGAAATAAACTAAACTAAACTAAAAACTAATGTTTAAACCTTTGCTCCATAACCAACCATAAAATGTTTAGAGTGTATTTGGGTCTCTTTTCAACCAGTCAGTAGGGAACCTAATGCTGATTGTTCTGACTATTTATGTGTGATTGTTTGATTTTGATATTCTGTTCATGCTAATTGAAGTTGTTTTCTGATGATCCTTTTAATGACCCTGATGTTGGCAGCTGGACTTTTAAATTTCTTACTCTTTCAAATGTTGCTGTAGTGTTTTCCTTTCTAGATCTTTTTCTACTTGAAGTTGGTGAAGCTGCGGCAAAAACATTTAGATCCTTTCTAATACCAGAAAAAAAAACAAACAAAAAAAATAAAATAAAATAAAACAATATCAGTATTTTATCTGTGTGTCAATCCAAGGATGGGGAAATCTAGAGTGCTGAGGGCATTCAAAAATAAAAATATCATGATTGAGGGAGAGAAGCTGTGACTTGTCATAGTGCTGCTTTAGGCTTACGGCTTCACTTCTGAGAAGAGCCGTTCATCATCGGGGTTAATACTTCTCGGAAATGCACACATTCCCATAAAGTTTCTTTCATTTCTGCTTTCTTAGACGCAGGCTGTTGCATGTTTGTCTCATGTGACGTTTGTGTTCACAGCACTGTATGCCTTTTGGATTTCCACGGCTGTAAACCTGTTTACTAATCCACTGATGAAATTCTCCGCTGTGATTTGCTTTACAAAGTTTCCTTATGTCGTTTAGTGGGATTGGAAAACAGTTTTCCTGCCATTAATTCCAGGTGATCCACAGACTAAATGTTTGCTTCCTTCTTTAGACAAATCCTTTTTCAAACCTTGGAAATCAGTAGACTTTGACTTCAGAGAGATTCTGATGGTATAACAACCATAAGTCTTTAAAAACACTGTTTTAGTGTCTAAGTATTAACAAAACTAAACATCTGATAATTAATAATAATAGTACCTTTTTTAGTTATTATTTATTTTCCTTCATAGAATTCAGCAGAAACATTCAATAAACAAATGATTTGATTTGCAGGTAAACAGGTTACTTTTTATCATAAAGTTGTAATTTTGCGTCTTTTAGTCTAAATAAAATCTAAACTAGGAAATTGCTCCTTGGTAAAACTTCTTGAACCTTAGTGCTTTCATTGGCGTCTCATAAAAAATGCTTTAAAGCATATGAACCCAATAATGGAGTTTTAGTTTTTGTAGCTTTGAAACTGTAGCTGTTTTAGATCCTGATCCATCTTCACACAGGTTCCTTTTACTTCCAATGTCATTTAATTTTTATCTTAAGTGTGTTTTTTTTTTTTATTGGTCAGAGGAAAATTATTTGTAAAAATTTGTAAAGTCACATATTTGTATTTGTTCCTAAATCTACTTCATTTTTTTTTTTTTTTTTTTTTGCAGTTCTTCATGGTCTTTTTGCCTCTAATTTATTTAATCCCTTTTTATGTATTTTTTCTGAATAGGGCTGGGTGATATGGCCTTGAAATCTTATCAGGATATTTTGTGGTATTAGCGTGATAATGATAAAATCACAGATGAAAACACTCTTCATTAGTTCAACCAGAGGCCCACAATCACAGATACTGCTCTTGAAAAAAACATATAATATAAAATAGGCTTTTTCAGGACACAGTTTACATAACCAACAACAAAACATCCCATAGTATACATATATCACATAGTAGCCAGATTTAATCATATTCTTCAAATTTTTCCTCAATGGGGGGAAAAGATAAAAGAAGGAAGATATACAAAAAAATCACAATTCACCCCCTTTTTTTTACACTTTTTGTTATCACAAATTTAAATTTATATCATGATTAAAATGTATCACGATAATGATAAATGATAAAATGATACCCATCTCTCAGGTTCCGGTTAGCAGTCATTGTCTTTAGGCCGTTTCTCTACTTATAAAGATCAATAAACATCATTATTTTTTCTTTGAAGAATACCTAATACCAATAGGCTTTTGTATCACATCTTATTGATATTAGAAAGAAAGATGGAATCAATTTAAAGAGTTATTTCATGTTTTCAGTCTGATCCGTGCAGCCACACCTTTAACCACACCTTAATAAGTTTGAGCTCTTTAGTTTTTTGATGTTTTCTCCATTAGGAGGAGTAACAAGTAGGACAAACGTTTTCTGTACGTAATGGCAGTAAAGGGCAGGAGAGCGCAGCCCTGCTGAATAAAGGTCAGCGCTAAAGCTAATCCAGTTACACTATTCTTAGTCTCTCTTCGCCTCCTGCCCCCTCCCTACTTCTTCTTCTTCTTCTTTACCTCTCAGCTCTGTAGATCTGGGCCACTCATATGTAGGTTCCCCCCTCTCTACCGACTGTATATTGCCTTCTCTCCTTCTCAGTTTGCCTTTCTCTTTTGTGGCCTGTCAAAAGTTTTACTTCTTCATCATCCCTGCCAGCACGCTGTCATTGTAGGTCCCAGGCTCGTGTCAGCTTCCTCTAGAGAGAGGAAGTGATGCGTCAGGATGTGCCTTTATCTGCCAGTGATCTGATCTGATGTGAGATTGAGATAAACACGGGCCGAGTGTAGAGTTCTTTCTCCTGGGAGCCGTATGATGGAGGAGTCCTCGTTTTTATTTCTCTCTCTCCGTAGGTCGCTCCTCGTTTTCTTTGCTTTCTACCCGCCTGGATGAGAGAAGAAGAGAAAGAAAAGAGAAAAAAAATGGTGTTCTTGGGGTGCCTGCCAAATCGCAAAGTGAATTCTGGGGGTGTGGGTGTTTCAGACTTGCTCAACCAGTCAATCTGTTAAAACAGAACTGCTTTGATACCACGTAGGAGAAGTTTACGAAGCAGTCGTGTTATTTTCAGATCAGCCGTTTGATCCGACAGCCTATGGAAACGTGTCTGCCAGCAGCTCTGTGCTGTCTGTCGAGATGTCGAGGAAAGAGAAGCTACAGCTCCTCTCACTTTTATGCTTCCCCTGAAATCAATGCAGAGGAATTATGGAGACAAACGTCCACAGTCAGGTGATTCAGAAACCACATGCATCTATAGACATACAGGGCATTGGAAAAGTATTTGCACCATTGCTATTTCATATTTCAATGTTTGTTGTTTTGTTTTTCTAAATATAAAACTCTTTTTATAAGTGAGATGGATTTTAGCAACTACAGAAGCTGCAGTGCAACCAGTTTCCTATTTATTGTGCATAACAACAAAAAAAATCTGTGAGAAGTTCTATTTGCCATATTAGAGAGAGTTCACATTTAGGAGAACGGGTTCTGGTGGGATGAAATAAAATGAAACTATTTGGTTTATCTGCAAACACCAAGTCGACAGTGACATATGGTGGTGGCAGAATCATGATGTGGGGATCTGGGAAAACCTGTTTGAAATTGGAGTCTGTGGTAGAGGTTCGCCATCTAGCAGGTCAGCAGCCCAAAGCACACTCTGTTTAAAATGGTCTAGTCAAAGTCAAGATTAGAATCCAAGTAGGAATCTGATCAATTCAACTGTGGCTATTTTTAAACGGGATTAGGAGTAAAAAAAAGACTCATGCTTTCCAAATTTATAGCTCTAAAAATATCTTTAAATATTTATTAACTTAAGAAGTTTTCTTTACTTAAGGTTGGTCCTAACATCCAAGTGGAATTATGAGGAAGTTCAGGGAGCTCAAAGGCTCCAGTTAGGTCTACAGGAATAAAAAAAAAAAGCCTCAATTAAACACTGAAAAAGTTAGTTGAGTACAGGTGGTGCTGAAAACCTCAAAAGTACGGCCCTACACCACCAACCTAAACCCTGGATATGAGTTTTTAACAAGGCAGTGCATTACAAGGTAATTCTGAGCTTACAGCAGACTAAATGTTAAATAAGCAAAGCCAGATATTAAAACTTATTAAAACTTGAACAAAAGAAGATGCAAGATTAAAACTCAAGGGAGCTTTTATAGAGAAAAGTCCAGATTGCTGCTTAATCTGTTCAGCAGATGGCTCATTCTAAGGCTGCAGTGTTCATAGTCGTGTTAGTCCCCCCCTTCCCTCGAATAACCATCTAATCCACTGGGACAATTTACTGGTGGGTGTTTAGGAGGCCAGCTCTACTAAATGCGATCCACCCAAGGGAGATAACCCTCTGGGATCTCTTTTTCTGACATTTTCCAAGAAAGAAAAGGAACTCAGAACTTCTGGTCAGGAGGCTGGTAACTTGTGAAAGACAACAAGATTAAAAGAAGCATCAAATAAGTCTGAAATTGAAACTTTTGTATAATTTGTCTTATAATTTGACCAGTTTCACCTTATACTTGTTTGTGCACACCAGAAATGATCACCAGCTCTAAGCACAAGGTCTGCCATCCTTAGAAAGAAATTCCTTCACTAGTACAACAGGAAATTAAAAAAAAAGGTGATTACATTTTCTCCAACTGATCTAGAGATCAGTTAAGTTTCTTTGATTGATCTGCAGGTCGTACACCTCTTCTGCTCCTTAATGAGTCCAACCTGAAAACTTCAACCATTTCTGGTCTGTAAAGGAATCAACCAACCTCTGCACTTTAATGCACTTTTACTGAAAGTCAGATAAAGATTAGGAACATATGTTTCAGATCATAAAGAGCATAACTGTAAATTCTTAATTGTCTTTTGGATTTTAAGCTTCTTTATTTGTTTTTATGAGTTAGAAGTTTTATTGAAGAAAGGGGGATAATATTCCAATTTGGTGTGATTTAAACGCAACATGCTGAGATCCACAGCAGTAAAGCAAAGCGAGTAGAGATATTTGAAACCCACAGAGTTTCTAACCCCCCTCCAGGCTGTCCCTGTAGTCCAGAGAGATGCCACTGTATCAGGACTGTACTTCCTTGACGTTGTCCTTTGCATTTTGAGCACCATCATGCAAATCCTCCGGGCAAAATGCAGACCAGGCTCCCACTCGCACACTTTTGCTATCCTGCCTCCATCGCTTCTGGACTTTATGGATGTTTGCAGTTTGACGTTTTTGTCTCGCTGAATATACCCCCCTCCTGCGTGTATTTTTTTTCTTCCTCTTCCTCCCATCCTTTCTTCCTTTTCCTAGCCTTCCCTCTCGGCTGTCTTTTGTCCGGGCATCTCTTCACGCTTGACCGGCCTTGCTGTGACTCTTGACTTCAAAGAGCTACTTCATTCATCAGTCACTCATCAGAGGGAGGGGGCCCATTCAGTGCCGCACTAAAAGAGAGGGAGGGGAAGAAGGGAGAGTGTATGAAAAAGAAAGGGTATGAAAAGGGAGCACAAGGGAGAAAGAGGATCCGTTCTTGACCGCAGGGGACCTTGGGAGGCGGAAAAGGGGTAAAAAGGGCCACACATCCACCCATAAACAGTCTGTTGTGAGATCTAAACCCGCTCTGTCACACCTTTTGTTGTTTTAGCTTTAAACATGATCCCTTTTCTCAATCTTTCTTCCATCTGCACCTTTTCTTCAAATTCTAATCTAAGCTGGCAGAGCAGTAGGGCGTCGGTGCCCGTTTCATCTCCTAATCCCCCTCTGCGCTTCGCCGTGCGTTTATCTCTCTAGATCACTCCGTCCTGCGTTTTCCAAATTTCATTTCTCACCATTTATGCTCATGCTCTGTGACATTTTCCATCTTTTGAGCGTGTGTGTGTGTGTGTGTTTTTTGAGGTGGCTGGCTGGCCAGTTTTCAGGTCACTGCGAATCGCCATTGCCTCTCCTCTCAGCTGGAGTCTGGTTCACAGTCAGCTGCACACAAACACGCTTTCTCACGCTGATATGAACACTTATTGTTCCCCCCCGCTTTCTCTGTGCGGACGTTTTAATCCACATGCACACATAGCTGTGCGGGCTGCTGTACACACGCGGCCGTCTAGCTCATAAAGGTGCTTTTCTCAAAGGTGTGCCAGGTTTCTTTTCATCCATGTTTTTGTCTATCTCTTATTTGTATTCCCCCCCAGTCATAACAATCATAGCCTGCTTTTGTGGTTGTTCACTTTCAGTTATGACTCACCTTGTTTGCGTCTCCATGTATGAGACGTCTTTATAAAACCCTTTCTTGTTTTTTATGTAAGAGTTGCCAGTTGCAATAACATTACTTCCTCTCTGTTTTTTTAAAGCTTAAGATACTTTTTATTATCCCTGAGATAAGGAGTGCAGCAAATAATTGATGCGGTTTATTCAACGCTAAAACCATAATTAGCCACCAGTGAAAACTCAACACTTCTCCTGCTTTTCCAGGTGCAGCACAGATGCACTACGCGGTAATGTTAGGTGACACATAGAACCCAGTGTAGATCAGCAAAATCTTCCATTTACATGCTGTATCTTGCTTTATAAAACGCCACGTTTCTCAAACTTGATTTTTTTTTTGTCTGTTTCAAGCATTGGAGCCAGTATGAATTTTAGAAAGTAATTATGATTTCTGTATCTTCTTCATGGAAAACATTGATCTTTTTATTGCGATATTATTGTCTAACATTTATGAAATACTGCATTGATTACTTTTGAAAGCTGCACTTTGTTTTTCTTTTACTCATTGAACAAATGAACAAACCTAAAATGAGCTGCGAATTGGTTTGGCTCTTTGCTGCTTGACAGATGTTGCTTCTTTAAAACTGTTGCATTGCAGAGCCTTTATTTAAGAAGAGGATGTCCAAGGGGTGAGATGTATGTCTTTGCTCTAAAATAGAGAACTACTTGTATACCCCGGTATCAGTAGCCAAAAAAAACTGTGAACTATAGGCTTTTAGTGGCAGTGAGAATTTTTAATCTATATAAAGAATGTAAAAAAAAAAAAAAACGTTTTTAAGGACTTTATATTGCTGGACTTCTTAAAGGGAAACGCTAATTATTTCAAAGAATATAGCATCTCAAAAGTTATACATTTAGAATTAAAGGGATAATCATCTGTGTCATTTTGAATCGGTGTAGACCTTTAGACTTCCTTTTTAATATCATTTTTTAATCTAAAATAAGGAACTGCCAAACCTCTACTACACACTAGGTTGCAATCATGCAGCCTCCCTCTCTACATAGCTTCAGTCCTATAGGAAACTGGTTTTGTGTTGACTCAGTCCTATTCAAGTGTTAATGACTGTTTTTTGACTTGACTCTAAGAGTAATGACCCATCGCACTGCAAAGTTTGTTTCAAAATGTGTGGCTCAGTCTAAACACTGTAAGCTGAAATTCATCCAACGGGAAACAAAGAGGGAATAAAAGCAGGAATGCTTTAAAGTGGCTATTAAAGGCTATTGGCCTGCTTTTGTTGGTCCAACAACAGATGAGAAAGTCCAACATCCACAAATGTAGGCGGTTATTTTGCAAGTATCAACATGTCTGGTAAAAAGTGTTTTACTTCGGAGGGAAATGTCCTTTAAACGCGTTCCTGACCCGACACAGATGCACTCCAGCGTCCGCAGAAAGCTTTCAGAGGGCAGGCTTAGAAATATGTTCATTCATGGGTCTTTTATTAAGCTCAGGAGGTGAAACACAGCTAATGAAACACCCTAGTTATTT
>JAUZNJ010029025.1:24314-54497 GCA_034780135.1 Jordanella pulchra | reverse complement strand
AGCAGGAGAGCGCGTGCCTCTGCTGATGTGTACCTAGCTGGATGCCAGAATAAATAAATTAACTTTTATACGTATTCATCATCATTAGTCACATAGTCGACCCGATGTTGATGAGTCAAGTTCTGCTGCAGTCCGTGTGTTCTGTGTAGCCAACCTGCTGCAACATGCTTGCTTAATTCAGAGGGGCATAAATACTTGTTCACACCCATTAGCGTAACTAACAGGAAAAGTAGAGGAGGGGTGGTGTTTAAGGGCTTAAATGAAAAACCAAGCAGGGAGGGAAACTGGAAAAGGGTGTTGTAATTGCTTTCAAGTGACCCAAAAGCAGTAAATGATAAAGTGGGGGAAAAAAGGAAAACGATGGAGGAGTAGGTGAAGGGAAAGTGTCTCTTCTTCCCGCTCCTCTCCTAATGGAATGTTAATCAGCGGAAAGAGGTCAACCCTTTCAGTGTTCCTGTGTGTGTGTGTGTGTGTGTGTGTGTGGGGCATGGGGTAAAAAGGTCAAACATTGAACAACTGCACCCTATTGGTCTGTTACAATGTCCTCCGCTGCTGTTTTAACAACACTCTCTGGGACATAAAGACAGACATGAACAGTGCTTTGGTTCTTCAGTCCATTATGATAGTGCAGACCTTATAACGAGTTTATTGCAAACATCACATTCTGATATACAAAGGTAGTCAGTCACTCTTCTACTCAGTTGAGAAACTGCATGTACGGCTTTTCCAGACATATTTTCTTTGTTGCTCAAAGCCTTTTAAAGCGCGGATTTATAAATTCATATTTAAACCCCTGATTCACTTGAGTGGGTCATATAAACAGACAAACTGGTAGGACCCTATAAAATCAGTCTTATTCTATTTTTCAGTCTGATTTACAGAGTTGTTACAGAGATTTGTTAAATTCTGCAATACTCAGAAGTAGATTCCATGTTAATTCTTGCTATTTTCTGCAACTAAGTTGAGACTCAAGATGGTATGCATGAAGATGCCGTGGTTTGTATTTAGGTTTTGCTGACAGGGAAACGAGACGCTGTCTTATGAAGAAATTAGCCATGTTATTTGTAAAGATGTCCAATTTTCTCAGGATATTTGCCTAATGTCAATTTAGAGACAATAACGTCGTGGGGGGGGGGGGGGAAACCCATTTAAACGTAAATGCATGCAAGACAGTTTTTGAAATAATATGACCTTTTAAAAGCCTTGGTTACGTCTATTAAGGTATGCTATCAGGCTTTATTAGCAGGAATAGAGAGCTGTTTTGTACACAGAGCTCAGGAAATGAAATTTGATGGCTCCAGCAAGTCGACACTACGTGATCTTGGATTAATAAATGGCTCAAGCATTAAAAGGCCATGTGTAGTTATATAACAAAGTCTAAGTATGTAACTGCCTCTGAGTGGAGAACGCTTAAGAAAATAAAACCCTTTTAAGTTCTAAAGTTGATATATTTGCATTATATGTTAACATGGCGATATAATTAAAATGAAGGGATTGAAGAAGGATCTTTTGAAATTCCCTGGGTGTGATCAGACCAAATGACTGGATTGTGTGTAGCTGGAGAGATCCCTGATAGAAATCTGTCTGGGGGTATTTTGTTCGCATTCATGTAACCCTTGAATAGTGGACGAAAGTCACTTTTCTTCCACTAAACAGTTATTGTAACTCTTGGTTTGTTCACCTTTTATGCCTTTTATACCAGACCAGTCCGATTTGATGTGTTGCTTCTGTTCTTTCTCTCATCTTTGGTCAGTTTTACACTTATATTAGTTAAAGCAGCTCTTTCAAATTAAAAGTGCTTTTCAGCTTATTGGGCTGCGTAAGAAATTGGGGCATGTAATTTCACCGGGGAACAAAACAATCAGCCTGAGCCGTCGTTAAGGAGGCGCAAAGGAGCAGAAAAACATATCAAAATGTGAACCATTTATATTCTAAAGACTGTTGTACAAGGAGTTTATTGTTGAAAGGTCACTTTGTAAATATGGAGATAATGCTTTGTTTAAAAAAAAAGACTTCCTGTAAATGGTGTAAATGTTGTATTCACATTTAAAGTGAAAACACCAATTATGATTTATGTTAGGCTGGTGAGGAAGGGATCTGACAGTGTGTCTTTCATTGTTTGGTGCATACAATGACGATAAACAACTAAAACATTTACAATGTCAAACTTGTTGTTCCTCGTGCAGGTAATTAAGCTGGAAAGTAAGAGATGCACAAGTTAGGTTAACAACCTAACATGTTAATACCTTTTTTTAAGTTGTATAATACAGCAAAAAAAATGTATTTTTTATGAATTGTGTACGGGCTTAAAATCCTTGAAAGAAGTAATGAAATAATTATACCTACTTGTTAATCACAGTAAAAAAAATTTTAGTTTTTGTTTTGTTAAACTCTTAATTACGTGCCTTACAGTCTGCGTGCCACCAGTCGATGTGCTTTTTGACCAAAATTATGAGCAGTGTAAAAAAAGTTGAGCTAATTTTGTGGTGTAGCTGTCTGTTAACAATAAGGATGAGGGAATATTGGCTGATTGTTTGCAAGTTTATTAGTCCATTTTTAGTTTAATAATTGTCCTCCTTGTCTTTTGTCAAAACTAAAACAAAGATCAGAGATTTATCATTCAAGCCTCTACTAACAGTTACTGATTTCAGGTTCGATTTCTTTGTGGTTCAACCTCCTTATTGATTTGGTTGTCGTTTTAAATCAGACAGAAATGTAAAAAATTACAAGATTACCCCTCATTAATGTATCAAAGCATACTTCCCTAAACTTTATCAGATTTTTATTATGCTCAAAATAAAGATAAAATACCATGCTGTTATTTTAGGCATTTATGAGCCAAAAACACAGAGTTTTTGGTTTTAATGCATTTAATGAACAGGGGGATTGTGAAAGGAAAATTGGCCAATTTCGTTCACTGGACAATTGATTGGTGAATATTGCGACATAGTATGCTTTAGTGGGGTATTATCCTGGCTTTATAGCTCTATTTCACTACTTTTGCCTCTGAAAATAGTTAAATAGAATAAAGTTCTCCACAAGGGAACCAATTTTCCTCTCTGGAAAATCTGTCTCCTGAATTGCCTAAAAAGTCGTGTTCATTATATGTGCATTTTTGCCCTTAATGACTCTGCCACGAAGCTAAATTGCGTTGTGCCTGCCTTGTGGCTAACTCAGCACACTTAGAGAAGCCAGCATTACGAAGAAGCTAAGATAGAGAAGTGTTCAGGCTTGAAAGGGAGAGCAGACAATTTAATTCAAACCTCGCTAGCAAATGAGAATAATATGTAGGCAATTTCAGTCACTATATCTGTAAATAATGATCCATACATCTAAGCTTTCTATGAGGATATGAAAGCAAAGACTTTTAGGAGCCGGAAAATGTAGTCATTGAGGCATCGTATTAACCTAAAACTTTGACACTGTAAACACATGTAGTTTGGCTAACTTATAGATGTATATTACAATAACGTTTTAGGAAATTGAGAACTTTGTGCTTCGTCAAAGGCAGCTCCAATCTCCTCAGATCAATGACAAGTTTCTCCAGCAGTTTGTTAAAGAACTCATTATCTTGTACGCCGAAGCAAATAGACCTGATTACCTTCTGGAGTAACTTACCAACCCAATTTGTTCATTGTTCAAATACAATCCAGGATTTTAGCTCTAATAAAAATAATCATTTTAGATATTGGGTCCAGACTAGCTTTAGAAAATGATTATGTTATTTGGGTTACAAAAGAATGACCTCAATTCTGTAAAAAGATTAACGCAGCTGTTAAAACTAGACAGAAATATCCTAATATATGCTTCCGACTTAGTATAGGAGGGTTACAACTTTAATGTGACTTTAATATAAGAGTTGTTTGTTGTTTTTGTTTTTTTTAGATTGGTGTGTTTTTTTTATTAAAGATGAACATATTTTAGCAAAAAAAAAGTGTGATAATTTGTTCTCTATGTATGAAGGGGATTAAATCATGTTTTTCATCCCTGTTTTGAACTAGTGTTAAATAGCATGAAACCACACTGACATTATTATACCATGAGAGTATTATAGCACTACCTGCCTACCTCAAACCCAGATAGAAACCTCTCCTCAACCCTACATGTCAGTTGAATCGAGGTTACACTGTGTTTCTCCCATCCATCGATCTTTGTGCACTAGCTGGCCTGTCAGTCTGATGGAAACTCGGAATTTTAATGCTTTTATACATATGTATGACCATACATGCGTTCTTCGTCAGCTTTGCCACATCCCCTTTTGATTGATGTCACTTTGAGATGAAATTGACTCTACTTCTGGAGACACACACACACACAAACACACGCGCACTGGTGCGTATGACTCCTGACACTGTTGACTGCTGTGGATATACGCTGCAGGATGTGGTACCTGAGGTATAAGTGCTCCCATCTCTACCTGCTCCCCCTCCATCTATCTTCCTCCTGCGGTGTTTGTCAGCTTCTCTCTGTTTCTTACCTGTTTCTTACTCTGTCATCTCGCCGTCTCTTTCTCTCTCTCTCTCGCTCCGGCTCCTCTGCCGTCTCCCATCAGATAGAAGCTGACAGCTGCCATCAGGCCTATTTCAGGCACTGGCACACACACGCGTGTCCTTGTATCCACCAGCGCTCTCTTTTCCCTTTTCACACTTTCACTCTTGTTTGTCACCATCCCTCGTCATTTCTCCTTCCCTCTGTTCGACTCCTTCTGAACATACCTGCCTGGCAGCGAGCGCTTTTCCAAGTTGGATCTCCGTCTGAAAGCTGTGGCCCTTGGCGGCGGAAGATCTGGAAGAGTACCAGAGTGCGCTACGATTCGCTCCCTCTGTCTCTTCCTTTTCTTTCTACCTGTCCATCTGGTCACCTACTTCAGGGAGGATGAGGATTGGAAGGGGGGTCTCATATTGTTTGTTTCTCCCCTGAGCGTGCATCGCTCATTCATTTATAATGAGATGTCAAGCCTCCCCCGTCCCTGTGGCTGCACAAACTCCCAGCTTTTTACGTGATGCTTCTGTCATTTTCGGCATGTCTTGTGACCGCTTGTCCATCTCCTTCAGTCTTCCTGATTTATACATCTGTCTATTTTGCCTCAACTGTCAAGTACTAACCTTTCTTTTCTGGAAATGAATGAAGCATTGGGGTTTTTATTAACTGTTTATGTGATTGCTTTTAGAGCTGACAATATTTCAATATCAATACATATCACGATATGGTTTAATTCAAAATTGGTGATTTGACTTTTGCACACATTTTCAATTTTTCTATATACATCTCAGTCTAAACATAGCATTGGTCACTGACTGATGTTACGGGTTTTCATGTAGTTTTATGTGTTTTTGTTTTTCAAGACTAATATTTATTAAATGTTATGTCGGAGGATTTTTATAAACATTTTATTTTTTTTCTACATCGATATCCAAATTATATCATATCAACCGAAATTAAGAAATTTGATATAAATGTTGGCCATATCGCCAAGGCCTGATTGCTTTAGCATTCTCTTGAGCCCCATTGCTCAAAAAACTTCTTGAACACTCCTCTTTTGTAATTGATTTTGATAACGTCAGTAAAAGATGACCTTATTTAGAAAGGCTTTGATGAAAAAAATTTTAACCAGAGAATATCCAAAGCACCTCAGATTTATTAATAGACCAGGAAATAGCCCTTTAGCTTTTCTTTGATAAAAGGCTACAAAGCTACCTTAGCATCATTTCCAGCTAGCTGCTTTGCTAGTCTAGAAACGGCTGCGTTTTTATATTTTTTTATATTTTTATTTACTCTCAAATAATTTTGTCAATTTATCTTTTTTTTTTTTACCAAATTTCTAGAATGGAGACAGTGGAAACGTGTTAACTGAGTGTCGTTAGCTAACCATAAGGTCTGGCTGCTTTATTTGCTAACTCACTCAACACAACAGAGCAAGAACTGAAAAGCTACTGTCATCTATAACCACATTTTAAACAAACTTTATAGATAATTTGATTAGAATAAACATTTTTAGCCTTGCATTTCATTTTTTAGCCATACATTTCTTTCTGTGACGCCAAGTTATATTTTTTTATAATTGTAAGTTGGATGTAAGCTGTGAAAAACTGAAATATCTGCCTCAATCAGTGGATGCTAATAGCAAATATAATTCAGTCAGAGACCTATGTTCAAGGCTAATGTTTCACCTCCACTGGACTTGAGTTGTAGTGCAGGTTTATATATTATGTATATTATGTGTATATTATTAGGCTCCATGGCCTTTCAGAGCAGTTAAAATGGAAAGTACACAAATTGGGCAGGATTCCTTTTACCTTGGTAGAACTTGGTTACTTTTAGGACGTTCAGTGGAAATGCAACTATTTTAGACCCCTGTGTTAGTGGAAATCCTAATTCAACCCCTCTCCTCTCTGTTTTCTCTCTTCCATGGCACACCTTTTATCCCTGTCATCATGGCCTACTCTGGAGCAGGTAAGAGGATTTTCTTCTTTATTTTTTTTCCTCAGTGTTTTTGTGTTTTAATTTGTCTGAGCTCTTTTGTGTGTTTGTGAAAATTCGTTCACTGGTCACAGGACTTGGACACGAGTTGTCCGGCTTTGTTAATCAAACACTTTGGTCTCTCCTGTGATTAACAGAGGCACACATGCTTTCAATCAAAGGTCGAGTGCACACAAAAACTCTTGTGTGTTGATTTACTGAAATAGTTAAACTTTAACTTGACTTTGTGGGTCTGAAGGTTTTATTTGTGTTCTTCTCCGTGTGTGTCATCTTTCTGTTGTGATGTTTTGGCAATGCTACATGGGACTGGGTTTTTCCCTTTCCTCCCACTTAGGCCAGGCCTGCAGTGGGACCATCTAACGTCCGTGTAATTTCTTGATAAGTGGGAACATTTTGTAGTCTCCCAGTGTGTGAAGGTCTCATCACCTGCAGGATGTTGTTTTCCCTTTGCAGTCTCTTGCTCTCTCGCCTCTGAAGCGCCACTCCTCCAATTTGCCATCATTCTGCATTCTCTCCGTCTCGACTCGTTTGCTTTCTTGAGCCTCCCTCGCCCTCCTGTTCCTTATCTTTCCTCTGCAGCTCAGCCTCGCCCTGGAACATCACTTTTGCAAACCTGCTGTCGTGTTTGCTTGCATATGAGGATTTGAGAATGTGTGTGCGTGTCTGTGTGTGTCTGTACATTGTTCTGTGGTGCATTTCATTTCTCAAAAAAAAAGGTGTCTGTGTTGTGCTGTTGATGCATCTGTTTTGTCCACTTCAGATATTCCTCTCTCCATCCTCCTTTTTCTTCCTTTCCCTTGAACTTCAGTTTTACCATCCGTTAAAAAAATCTTTCTGTGTATGTTTACCTGTGTAGATGCAGTATTAATAATGAGCATATTTTCTTTTGTCTGTGCTACACATGGAGTGTTTCAAGACAAAAAATATATATATTAGAAATTGGTATTTCCCAATGTCAGTCCGACCTCAAACCTTTAGTAAGGACTTGGACAGGGAGTTTCTTTCTGAAATAGTTGCCCACCCAAACCTTTTTTAGAGGCCAAAAATCATTTTCAGCCTTGCAGATGCTTCATATGGAAGTACTAATGGGTCACACTCATCAGTGTAGAAGTTCTTACTGGAGAAAGAAGACTTTGTTAGTTTTGGTTTTACACTTGGGCACCAATCTATTAAAAGTTTGCATATCTAGAAGCACATGCAAACTGAATAACACAAGCAAAGCGGATCTACTAACCAGGTGCACTAAGGAGCCATTCTTTGTATTCTCAAGAAATGTAGCACTTCTTCTTTGGAATCTTAATAAATCAGGTTTTTAATGTTTTAAGTATCAGTGAAGTTTAAAATTTAAGTCAGTAAAAAAGATTTAAACTATTTTGCACAGCAGCTTATTTTTGTCAGATACCAACAAGCAGAATGTGTTTCAGCAAATTAGCCCATTTTTATCTTGTTTAAAGGATCTGATTGGAACAGGGAAAAGGGAATGTCTGAAATCTCACATTAAACCTTAGAGTCCACTTGTACCACCAGATGCAGAGACTCTTAGTAAAGCTAGACATACATATTGGTAACAAAGGATGATTAAAAAATGTAACTTGTGATGGTGTTGTCTTGATTTTTGAAATTATAATGGAATCCTGTTCAGACACAGAGTTGACTGATGTCAAAAAGGCTACTTAAAGCGTTTTATATGGTTACATCTGAGACTTGGCAGTATGGACAAAAAATGTGGTGGTGAAACGGTCTAGAGGAATGCCACTAGATAGACCTAGTGGGTCGTCGTCGTCTTCCGCTTTATCCGGGACCGAGTCGGGGGGGCAGCAGACTTCAGACCTAGTGGGTCTGAAGTCTAACTATAACACCTTCTATCTCTTGTCAGAAAATCTTGATACTTTTTGAATCTTAATATATTGCTCAGCCCTCATTGGTGTGAACTTCTGAATACAATCGCAGCGCCTTTGCAGATGACAGCAGACAATAGAGTATGCTAGAATGCATGAATTAGGTCTTGTAGTCAGATAGGAACAAACCGATGACATAAAACTCAAACTATTTTGTTTTTAACTCACGAAAATAAACTCTTTATGATAGCATGACTTGTCACACCAGCATAAAACGGTGCCTATTTCTAATAAGTGTTTAATAAGAAAATATTACAGCTTTACTTAATTTTTAGCCTATATTGTGTGTATTGTGTACTTTCAGATTATTTATAGGGTTTAGACCAACTGATTAGGAGGGCAACGTCTGAGTAAGGCGTGTCACAAACACCAGCAGTGAGCTAAAGATGATAGATAAAGACTCTCCAGCAGACTATAAATTGGAACGACAGATTAGATATTGAAAATGAAGACATGCTGTAAATGTAGAGGTATGCCTGGAACCCATCCTTACCAGATTTGGACTTCCCTTGGACAAGGAACTCCAGAAACCTTTAATTATTATTTATCGCTCCTCCTCACATAGTTTGAGGCCCGATTTTTGTGAGGGATTGATGTTAATTAAGTGTAATATATTCTACTGAATATTGTCACTTCATTTTGTCATCTTTTTGTGTTAAATCAAAGCAAATGATATCAAATCTGACAGTTTACACTAAAATAAATGAATTTGACTCCATCCTGATGGAAAGCTGGAATTGTAAAATGTTGTACCTACAACAGACCGAATCTTTGGTGTATATAAATACACCTTAGATTGTTTGAATGAAGACTGCAACATCCAGTCATGTTTGTGGACGATACATTGATGAAGGTTGATTACAATAGATTTATTCTGAAGTCTGCCATCCTGAATAGCTTTCTGTGTTAGGTTTATGGAAATCACAGGCCTAGCATCACATTGGTAGAAATGTCTCATATTTATTGCAGACTCATGTGTTTATGTGGGGTTATTAATATCTCCAGTTTTTTTTTGGATTGTTTGTTTGTTTGTTTGTTTTATAATTGTTAAATAAAAGCTTTTTTGCTTTTTTTCTTTACACCCTCTACCTCACCTACTGTACGCCTCCAGAAAGAGATGGAACAAAAGTATGACCCAGATTTGGGGGAAAATGTATGAGAAGGAACAGGAGGAATGCCAGAAGACTAAACAAGGAGGACACGCACAAAAAAAAAAAAAAAAAGATAAAGCAGGATTGAAAAGAAAGGGAGGCGGTGGGATGGTAGGCAAGACATTTTCTGGCTACACCTGTTTCATGTCAGAGCTCCCAAAAACACATTCTCCTCCGTCTGCCTCACCTTCCTTCGTTCTCTTCTCCCACATCCCGCAGCACAGACGGGGGAGGGGATAGGAGGGGACGGAAAAGAACATGTCATTCATAGAGGAAGCAAAGAGAGGTGCCCCATGTGTGCTTGCCTGTCTGCTCACAAGCACGCGTTTTCAAGCAGGCACTTGCCGAATCAGGAGGGAGTGTGCGGGAGTGTTTGAAGAGAGGTTCTCAAACAGCATTATTAACTCTTCTGGGTTTTTAGATGGGTCGCCTCCCATTCTCAGACAATGCAAGCACTCCCTCAACAACAAGAAGCCGTACGGAGCACATTGACAGCTCCCCAGGCTCCTATCCAGGAAAGGCGAGACAGGAGAGCAGCGGAGCATTCTGGGAAAACTGAGAACCTGGACATTCATCTCTGGGACCACCCAGCTCAGTTAATACTTAATGCCCCACACACACCCACACACAAAGAAAAACAGATGCCATTTGAGAAGCTGCAGAGTAATAAGCACGCGCCGCACACAACGGCATTCACACATGCTGATGCTCACGTGCAGGAAAACAGAGTGAATGAAATATTCAGGGATCCATAAAATAATGATGAGCACTGATGGAATGAAACTAGCTAATTTAATAGCGACCCTTGCTTTTTTGCTTCTGCTAGAGAACAACAGATGAAGGCTGAGGCCTTGCACACTCAGTCACTCACCTCCATTGTCTTAATTGCAGCCTGAGTTTAGAAGTGACGGCTTATGACTACCAGAGGGACAGTTTCCAAACCACGGCCTGCGTTTGTTTCTTTCATTCTTCTCCCCATCAGAGATAAGGCACACTGATGTTTGCATCAGAGCTTACAGCGGCTTGCTTGCCAGCGCACATACACACACGTGCACATGCGGACGGAGCATGAAAGTAGGGCAGCGATCCCATTCGGTTCCGTGCAACAGCTAGTGAGTGGGAAGTTCAGCAGGATTGCTATAAAGATGAATAATGCTGGCTGTAATTTGTAGCATTGAGATAGAAGTTTGGTAATCAGTTAATTAAATCAGCTAATTAAATCAGTGTTTGGAGGCGTGTGTGTGTGTTTTTTTTTTTCTTCCACATTTTGCTTTTCTGAATGGGAACAAACACGAGGGAGAGGGGAATATGAAGGGCCCCCGCCGGAAGACGTAGCGGGGACTCCGCAGATGTGTTTATGAAGCGCTCCTGTGTGGTCGCAGGCGTTTGTGTTTGTGCTTTCAGATGGCATTATTAGCTCATCTGGACCCACTTCTCCTTTGTGTGTTTAACTTCAACTGTTTCCAACAGCAACAGCCTCACATTCCCCCAAGGGCAAACTGAAAGCGTGCCTCGTGCACATATTCCACTGATGTCAGCATTCGGACAAAGCAAGCCTCACTGTACGTGTTGTTGCACTGCGATGCTTCAACACAGCTCCCTGGCACAGACTCTTCTCCTCGCTGCCCTCTTAGATGTAATAAGAGATAAAACATAGTCTCTTTGAAAAGTATTCCTACCCCTCTCATTTTTCTCACTACATCCGCAAGCTAAAACGTGTATTATTGGGGGCATTTGTTTGAACTTTAGGAAAGAACACGTGAGATGTAAGCCAAAAAATTAAAGTAGGTGACAATGTTAAATATGAGCTGAAAAAGGGTATTCTAAACTATGAACATGTTAAAAAAAGAAATTCAGTTTATAATTTTTTAAAACAAGAAAGGCAATGGCTCAAGTCTTACACTGTACACTAAAACTGACAATCAGGATTATGTCAAATATTCAACTAAAAGGGCTCATGGTTACTCTGGAGGAGCTGCAGAGATGTAGTGCAGGGGTCGTGTTTTTCCACTGATCCGCCTTTTTTTTTTAAAGAAGAGTGAAAACGAGGTCAGCTTTGTTTTAACTGCATAAAATCAAAAGATGATCACTGAAATTTGTGGCAGTATTTTTTCACAGCCTCCCCTCTCAGACATCACTTCTAGCCCTCAAGCTTTTTACTTTCTGCAGCACCTTCAAACAGCAGCACATTAAAGCTAAGCTAGCAGAGTTGTTATCAGCAGTGCTACTTGCTGTGACTCGGGGCTGTTTGGAGCGGTAGCATGCTTGGAAGTTGCAGAGAGCGAAGGCTCAAAGTAAATAACACATCAGCGTGCAGCAGCGACGCATTTGTCAGAGCATGCGCGTGTCTGTTTATACACGACTTTTGGAGCTGGTTTTAGAAGCGCGAGCTTCTGCATGTGTCATCAATCACGCCTCAACCCGTGATGCTCTCAAAAGCGACGGCTCCCCTACCGCTCGGCAGATTGGCGCTACAGATCTCTGCTGGTGTCACCCTTTAATCTGTCCCCCGTGCATCGCCCTAATCCTTCTCCTGCCGACCTGCTCTGACAGGTGGAGGTTGCAATGGGGTGCCCTTGACCTCCGCTGCATGGTGGGTTTGTGTCGGACTGGATCAGACTAGATCAGGCCTGACTCATCCTGCGAGCTGGCGTCAGCTTTACCTCTTTTTGTGAACCTGTACTTTTCCAGCAGGCAGTGAAATCATTATCTGCTCAGTTTTTTGTATACATTCTCTTATAAAAAAGTATTTGCCATCTTGAATATTTTTTTTGCTATTTTGCTTTTTTTTTTTTTTTTTTTCTCTAGATCAAGGACCAGGATAAGCCACATGAATACAAAATGCAGTGATATAATTTCAGGCAACTTTTTAAATAAGTTATTGCCCTCTCCATTAAAAAACGCATTATTGCACTTTAGCTACAAAAACTTTCATCAAATGTTTCCTATTATTGAAAATGACTCTTTACATCTCAGAATTATGATGCACTCTTCTTTGCATAGTTGTTTTAATTCAACTAATTCCAAAGCATTTCATTTTGCTATAAACCCAAGTTTTATTTTGCCTTTTTTGACTTGCTGTTCTATGGTTCATGTAGAAGAATTGCACTTGGACAGGATTTACTGGATAAGAGCAGAATTGATGGTAAAATTAGTTGCAACAAGTCTTTTAGGACCTACATCAACCCTTGACTTTCACATGACCTACTTTAGCAGTTACATCCTTTTCTTTTTTCTATATGCTGTTGATTTTTATACCCTCCAGAGCATCTGGCTTTTATCTTATCGACCAGCATATTTTTCCAAATGTTTCTGGGTTTATAAAGAGGTTTTTTGGTGAATGGTAGATTGCTATTTAAGTGCTTTTAGATCAGTCTCTTATAGATGCCGATTGTTACCAGTTATCTTATTTTGACTCATAAAGAGTGACCTCAATTAAGGCACGTTGAAGCCTGTATGTTTTAAGATGTTTCTTTGAGTTCTTCCTGGATCAGTTGTGATTAACTCTTGGTGTAAATTTTCACAACTGTTCCATGTTTACTTGCCTTTTAAATTATAACTCAAACTCTAGTTTACTTTTGTCCCAGAGCCTTCAAGTTATTTTTTTGAACCCTATCTCAGAACGATAGATGGCAATTACCTTGATTCTCGTGTCACTGAATGTCTTTAGATCAGGCTTAAGATAATGATGTGCTGTTTTTTTTTAAGATCTTCAAACCTACTTTGTATCATCAGACAGGTTTGGTTATACCTTTTATGCTCATAGCGTTTGTTAGCTTTGCTAGATTTTAATCATTTGATTGATAAAATGATTTGTTAAAGTTCTCTCTGGCTATCCTTATCCAGTTTTCGGGTTTCTTTGAAAAATTTGAACGTGACAAAAGACAAAACACTGAAGAAATAAGTGAGCAAGGTCCTAAATTCAGCATCCTCTCCAGAAAGACTGTGTTGCTTTAAGTGGCTTTCTCCAGTGGCATTTTGTTTTTCTGGCTAAACTACTGGTCAAATAAGAAGTTGTAACATGACAGTTTGCAAGATCCCCGTTTTGTTTGGGTTTTTTTTTTAGGATTCCTTCCTGGCAGAGACATCTTCCTTTCTTTGTCAGTCAATTGACAATATGCAGAGTGACATAATGCAGCAGCCATCTGAAGACACTCTGCCCAGGCACGGTGAAGAACAATGGCACAGCAGCGTAGGCTAAATCAAGTTAAGAGCCCTGTTTACTCTCAGTGTACAGCAGGAAAAAAAGCCAGCAGAAGCTGGTTTTATGTACTTTCTGATTGTGAATGGCAGCTAATAGTTCATCCTGAAGGTAGAGGAAAAAAGGAAGATTTTTCTTTTATTTTTATGCCGATTTGGTTTAGATGCTAGCAGAGTAACATAAAACAGAAGGATGCAGTGGAGGGTTGGCTGAACATCAGCATATTGTTTATCACTGCTCTGCATGTTAGATAAATCTTTGAGGTTTTATTTATGCTGCCAGATCCACTTATATTGAGTGGTTCCTTTTGTTTCTCGTTTACTGGCCCCGGAAAGGTCAAACAGAAACATTAAATAGCTTCGTATTGTACGAGAGCTTTTTTTTTTTTTGACTGTTTGCCCAGCATGAAGTCTGATCGGGTTCCAAGTGGAACCTCTAAATTTGTTTTATATACATTTGAGAGCACAGTTCCAGGGTGGGACAGAGCCCAAAGAAATAAACACCACAGAGTTACATCATTGTGGACTTCTCTCTCTGTACCATCAAAGAAAAACGGCAACACCCATCATCCCATCTAACCGTTGAACCCACAGTTTATTTACTGACAGTCAAAAGTTTAGCGTTAAAGATTGTGGAAAAGGACAACTGGCACAATTTGCAGGAATCAAACGCCTTGTTTAGGGCGTGCGACAAAGTCTGATCTCAGACCGAGTAAACAACGACAAGATAGGCACAGAAAAGTCAAAGCTCTGCGGTTCTGGATATTTCATCCCTTTGTCTTTTTGTTCCTTTATCATTTTGGTTATTTGGTACTCCAATTTCTATGGATCAAACAAAGCAGTCTGTAGTTAAACATCTGAAACGTAAAAGTATGATCCTCTTTTCTGCTTCTCATTGTCTAATGCAAAGAACCACTTTCAAAGTGAAAACGCCCAAATGAGGATCAGAATCATCCTTAGAAATCTTTACATGTATATGAATTTAAATATGAAATCTGAGCTTTTTGCTTATTCACTAAACTACAGTGGTGTTAACTAAACTCTGTAGCGGTTGGGGTAACATAATCGACCTAAGCCAAGATAAATATGCTAATTGTTGACCAAGCCAAGATAAATATGCTAATTGTTGACCGCATCTTCCCCTTCCGACTATCTTAAAGGTCCTAAATCATTTGTATGCCTTTCAAAAGCAACTAAAGTCATATATATATATATATATATACATATATATATATATATATATATATATATATCATGAGGATTACTGGGATTTTAATGAATCAAGGACTATACCCCTCTATGCGTAATTCTGATGAAGGAACAGCACTAAAAATATTGGGAACTAGAAAAGCACTCAGAGCACAGACCTCCGCCAAGCAGCTCATTCCCCCGACATATTGTGACCTCCACTTTCACACAGGACCCAGATCATTACCAAAAAGTTCCTGTATCCTGATGCGGATCACCACCAAAAGTTATCGGATTGGTCCTTAGTGCATGACGAACCTTTGTTAAAATTTTTAAGCAAATCAATCAATAACTTTTTCTGTAAAGTTGCTAACAGACAAACTAACAAACGCTACTGAAAACATAACATACTTGGCAGAGATAACTACTAGTTCCACTTGGTGGCTTTGAGGTCCTTATGGTTGTTGGGATTTCAAAAAGGTTTGCTGATCTACAGACATTTTAGACACACCATCACCTCTCAGGTTTACAAAGAATTGGTCAATCATGAAAAATTATCCAGTGAGTTGCAGTTGTGTGCCTCGATGGTGTCTTGAGGAGAATAGGTAGACTGGTTCAGAATAAGGACAAGAAACCCCTTTTTGCAACTGCTAGTCTGAATGTCCCCTTTGTGGGGCAGTAAAGGTATTTGTATTCTGTTCCAGAATAATGGTTAGACCACAGGGAGCCAAATAAGCAGTCGTTACAACCAAGATAAGCAGCTGAATGCCTCAGATGCACAACATAAAAAGGTTGAAACACACAGGCCAGGCCAGATGTCACCCCTGTCAGCGGAAAACTGAAAACTACAGTTATAAGTCACACTGGATCATCTGGTTGGTCTGGTTAGATGAGTCTAGATTTAAGCTGCACTCATCCTATAGGAGAATCAGAGTTCAACATAAAGTAAATGAAGGCATCAATCCCGCCTGCTTTATATTAACATTACAGGCTGGGGGTTTAATGCTGTTCTTGGTTCATTCATTGCTTCCTCCTTCAGGATAATCAGAAATCCTTTTGTCCTTGTTCTTCAACATGACCAGTTAAATGTACTCCAGTGGTATTGATGTTCTCTAGATCTAAACCCAACGGCTGTCCTTTGAGGGGTTTTAAAACAAGACATTCACATTGTGAACAAACTGCTGAGAGATCTGCAGAAGCTGTCTGCCTGATACTCTTTTTGGTATTAAATATTGAAGTGGGGGGGTTAACAGTTAACTAAATGTTTGACTGTAACTTCATGTTTTAAACCAATTGTCCCAACTAAATGTGCAGGAAAGATAAAGTGCTTTACTTGAATGCGATGGGATTCCTTTCACTTATTTATAATTTATGAGACATATTGTAAGTAAGCAGAAGGTTAATTTAAGCTTTGTTTAGAAAAAATGTGTCAGTCCACCAGAGCATAAAAACCTTAGCCCAAAGCAAGTAATTATACAGCTGAGGTGTCTTCTTAGAAAGCTTTGACACCAGTAGCTATCACACTCATCTCAAAATATCTACCTTCGGGCTTTTGGCCGTACCTGGCAGCTACAAGACAGAGAGATGGTTACCCCTGGAGACCTGTGAACACCCTAATAATCCCTTAATGGCTGCTGGTGGCTTGCTTCAGGGTAGTTAGCATCTTTTTAAATTTCTCCTGTAGGGAGGATTGATGATAAGGTCATCCAGTGGAGAAAAGCTAGCCTAAATCCTCCGCCTGAGTGTCTGACACTGAAGCCAAGTAGTCCTTGCAGCTCATTGATCAATAGAGATTTGAATGTTCCTGCAGTCGGCCTGTTGATTGAATTATGGATTTCTTTTCATACCTGGACTTCCCTTTGTTGTTTTTATTCAGACGCTGATCAGCTGGAATGGGGAATACAGACTTCAAACAGTCTGACACAAACTGGGACACTCTTATCTGTTACAGCCTCTTTGTGTCAGCCTTATAAAGTTTTAGATTTGTCTTACTTTCATCTAGACCCCACCACCACCCACCACCAGCACCATTGGCCTCTTTTTTTTCTCCTTACCTGAGCCTGTGAAAAAAAAAAAACACCCTGAACTGTGCACTCTACTAAAAACGGGACTTCAGTCTATGCTACAACTCTGAATGCAGAAAACTCCATAAAATCCTTTACTAATGTAACCACTGAAACCCTACAAGAGTCCCAAAGAGGCTTTATGTAAAAATCTTTTATCTATTTTTCCAGCTCGTCCCTTTTTCCCCAAAGACTCGTTGCGGTCCAGCAGCTATAGATCTATAGTCGATAGCATGCAGTAGTTTTGTGTCTGCAGTCACTTCTTTGTCCGACTGCGGTCTGAGTGTCTACCAAACACACTTCTCTGTATTACATATAACGGTTTTGGGCTAATTAATTCATCACCTGGAGATAAAACTGAGCCGTAATCTGGAATGAAGCCCACAACACTGTCTGCCGCCTTCTTATTGGTCACTGGGGAATCTCCATATCTGTGAAGCCTTTAAAAGACCCAAGAGCCTCTAGATTACCTTTATTTCTTTGTTTACTTTTTGAAACATGATTTCAAAAATGATTTCGTTATCTTTCCTCGCATTGCATGAATTTAATCTTCTGACAGCCCTTACAAGTGGCCCTGCTTGGTGAAAACTCACTCTTCAGTGTAGAAGTTCTATTAAAAGAAGAGGAATAAATTCAATTTCTGATTATCATAAAAGAGTTTAAAAAAAGCAGCTCTAAAAGAAACAGAGCCATTTATCCTGCTCCAACAGAGAGAGAGTTAGGCTTCAGTGTATTTTGGTAATTTTGCTCCTTCCTTGTTTGTTTACAGTTTTGTTTGGAGAATTGGGGGTTTAAAAAATATTGAAAGTCTTTTGGAAATCTTAGAGTTGTGTAGAAGTTTAAGGCTTTGTAGTATCAGGAAAATATTTAATTGCTATTCTATAATTAAAATGATCTCAGATATGATCAATCCACTCTATGATTATGCTCATGGAGTGGCAGCGTCTCAACCAACAAAAAATAGTAGTTTATGATATCGGACATAATGGCAGCAGTCCAGGGTGGGGTTAGAAAGGAGGGCATACAACAGTTAGGCAATGTTGGTCCTTGAGTGCCACTGTCCTTTAGTTTTTTGCATGTGTCCTTGCTCAAACACACCTAAAACAAACAAAACAAACGTATATGCCAAAGAGTTAGTTTAGCGTTTTTATTTCAGGTGTATTTGAGCAAGGATGCCTGCAAATGTTGCGGGACAGTGGCGCTCAAGGACAGACGTCGAATACCTCTGGCATACAGGCACCAATTGCATGCGTACTTAATAGGGATTTATTTCTGATAGGGAGTTAAACCCCCTGTGTAGTGAGTAGGTGCTGTCTAGTTGGTTCTGAGAACACGGAAGCCACATTAGGTGTTTAATGCAATTATTTTGACCCAGAATCTGAGATGGTTTCTTACGCTCTAATTGTTTGCATAATGACAATAAGAGGAACTCATTGGGGTGTCTTTCATTTTAAATACACCTCTGTTGCTAGTTATCTACATCTTCTGGGAGTGTCACACAAAGAGAACTTTTTAGAACTAGCAATGCTAAGGATGTTCACCGACTAAATCAGATGCCAAAGCATGCCTCTAATGTCCTAAATCCTGTATTATACTCTTTTGAGCATAGAATGACTATTTTTTTCTCAACTATTCCTTTTACACAATTTTTACCGGTCACATTTGATCCAATAAAATAAGCACTTACAACAAAGAGAAAACAAGATATTTTCGCTGATGATTGTAGAAAAGAAATTGGAATTGATCGGGATGTGGTTCGATGCTTTACAAAACCCAGAGATGGGAAATTCACCACAGATCTCTGCCTGCAGCATCACTAACTAAAAGTGTGTTTGCTTGTTATTGAGTAGATATGTCTTTTTCTTTGTCTGTGTTCACCTCACCCCTGTGGGCTAGGTCTGACAAAAAAAAGAAAAAACATTTTTCTTTATAAATAAACTCTTGTACATCAGTGGAAGTGAAAAAAAGGGATCAAATGATCAAACGGAACAAAGATCCACCACTCTGTGACCTTGTTTTGGCAACAGCTGTTTTCTTCTTCCGAAACTGAGAAACCTAATATCTCCTTCCTCCAAATGTCATTTAATCAAGCTATGATATTATTCTGCACACAGCGATTTTAAGTTGTTTGATATTTGATACGACATGTCTGGTGTGAACGTTTTGATGTTGCACAGATGCGTCCAACTTGAACTCCCTTGTTTCCCTCCCTTGCGTTTTCTTTCCTCGGCTGCCAAGTGCTGATTGAACATAGGGAGGAGAATGGGATGGAAATGTACTGCGGAGTTGTAATTCTCTTCATCTAATGGGCCAGCAGTGGAATCGGAGAAATGCGAAAAGGATTAAAGCAGGGATAAATGCACAAGAGACTGGAGAGGCCTGGAGATTACAATAACAGCTTTGTTTTCCCTAGCTATCGAGCTGAGGTTTCCGCAAGGATCCATTATTCTTGCTTTGATGCCGGTGTCTCATTGAAAAGTAGTTGGTGCTGATGCATTGTTTCAACAGCAAAAGGGGATCTCACTGCAGTGCTGAATAACCAGACAGCTCTAACTCATTCCCTGCCTGCTTTGCTCTGACACTGCACAATTACCTGTGGTCCTTAATCAGAGTCGGACAGTTGTGGCTAAATATGGACCTACATGCCCACCGTCACCTTATCAGACTTTAAATGGAAAACAGGACAGAAACAACTCTGAAAGGCCCCTGATAAACACAGCAGGTACCGAGGACGCTTATTGTAGAGGGCACCGTTTGTCACTTATATGGGCTGGTTGTCAAGGAGTAGGTTGTCAGACACCAAGGAAGTCTGGCACAATTAGAAGATTTGTGACTTATCCTGGACGATTATGAAAGAATTCAAAGCTGCTGCTGTGTTTGCTTAGCAGCACGCCGTTCAAGCTCTCTGGTCCTCAGCTGTTGATGCGCGTGCAGTCAGACGCATCGATCTGTCAAGAGTGTGACAGATCTCTCTGGCTTGGTGCTTGCAAGATAATTTTGCACCCCTCCTCTCGGCGCAGATGTTTTTGCGCACAGCCCACCCCCCCCACCCCCACTCCCGTGCACGTCGAAACACATACATGATGTTCATCACTCTGCATGCATCCAAGCTCGAGCTGTTTCAGCAGTTAGTGGGACATGGTAGATGCCTCTATTAGAGAGTTGCAAATCCCTGCAGAGGAAGAGAAAAGATGAAGTGAACAACGGTTGAGGAATGAACAATGACCCCGGTGCTGCAGGGAGTGATCGTGCTCTGGCTCTGGCTAGTCTCTCGGCAGTCGTTTTGGACGTTTCTGGATCAGACTTGAAACGACTTAGTGGACACAGGGAGGATGAGGTGCATGCAGAGGAGCCGTGTGGGTTTTTTTAGGAGGGGTCTTGGAGGGTGATGAATCTCCATGGAATTTTCCAAGAATGTCAGATGGTGCTTCTTAAAGTTGGCCTCTTCAATGAGGGCAGATGTAGCCCCAGGGGGAATCACTGGATCATCATTCCTTCCCTGCTTACCTATTTCCCCCTAATACACACATTCCAAAGGAACCGTCTCGCCAGTGGGACCATTGGGGGGGGGGGGCTGTGAGTTTGAGGTTAAAGAGAATTGAACCACCAGCTGGAGAGTATAGTTACCTTCCAACCTTTGCAGGTTTTATTTACTTTCTATTTTGATTTATGGTTGCAAGTTTGAAGCATCTGCCAGCTGCTGGTTGTCTTCTCCAGCAGGGCTTTAAATTAAAGTACAGAGATGGTATATCTATTAGAGGAGCATCACAGCCATCCAGTTCTCCTTGTTCTCATAAAAAAAACAAAAAAACAATTTATTCCTAGTTTTGGGATGATTTTATGTAAAGTAACAGAAGCAATGCACAAACAAACTGTAGAAAAACAAGACTGACTTGTTTACATTTTTGTACATCACGTCCAGAGTAAATGCCTCATGGAAGAGTTTTAAGTGGAACTACTTCTGCATGTCAACATAGCCGAAAAGACTGTAAATACTGCATCTATAAATGGAAAAGGTTTGTCCTGTTGACTGCAAACCAAAATACTGTTGCCAATCTGAAATGACCCATTTCTTTTGCACTAACAAAGCATATATATTTTGCTCCAGGTAGCTCTCTTGCCTATAGTCCATTGTCATGGGACTTTACTGTAGTGTAGAAAAGCGCTTACTTCTAGCTTCATGCATGGATCTGTGCACTAGCTGCAGCTCTCTTCTCTTTTGCAAGACTGGAGTGAGAAACTTAGTGTCCTTTGGTTAATTGTCCAGCCCATTAAACCTTTTATGTATTGCAAAAGTTTTAGGACTGGTTGGTGGTCCAGCTAGAGCTAATTGAGGATGCGCAAGATATTTTTCAAATGGAATTGGGAACCTTTAGCCAGGCTGGACAGACTAATTAAATATCGTAAATATGACTTGATGCATAAAGTTGGTCGATATGATTTTAACATCTTTATCAACCAAAGAACAGTGAAAACCATGCATCAATTTCCTTCCATTTCAAAGTTTTCCATTTTCATTACATTCCATCACCGTTGCTCTGTTGACATCATGGAGGATCACAGCTTGAGTCTCCATCATGAAGGTAGAATGGTCCTGTCATGGAGCTAGACAAAATGCTTTAAGCTAGATTAAGCAGACTCTTCTCAGATTGATTAGCCTTCCCAGTCTGTGTGTTTGGGTTGATCTTATTTTCAGCGTTTGGTTATGTTTCTTCCTCCACTGGGATGAACAGTGTGGGTGGATTTACAGATAATAGGTGGTGGGAAGACCGGAGAAAAGCCACAGTGAGCTTTCAGCATGGTGACCCAGTGTGGGAGGTGCGCATGCAGGCTCTGATAAGGGCCAGACTGCAAACTGTTTCCTCCAGATTTCTGTGAATGTTAATCAGGAGGAACAGAAGACAAGATTGGCCAGTTTGTCTTCTGAGCGTCTGCCACTATTCTCCCCGTCCATCTCCTCTTTTCCATCTTGTCTCTTTTTTTTCCTTTCATTGCAGACTGAGCAGACATGGTCATTACAAAACTTTGCAGATTTAGCATGAAAATGAAGTGGCGCTTGGCTCTCCAATGTAGACATGATTCCATGTGTGCACTGAGTGCTCTGTTGATCCACCATATGGGGAAATCCTCCCTACATTGTTTATAGTTCTTGTAGGACACTGTTCCCTGTACATTTATCCCATCAAACTGTCATAAACAGGCACATGAGCTCTTACTGTGACCCCCATGACACTCTTCTAGCCTCTTCTTCGCCCAGTTGCACCCCCTGCCCAGGCATCTGATCCAGGGATTTGTTTGGGATTCACTCAGATTCACCCCGATTCCTCGCCTCCTGTAATCATTGTGCTTGTGCGCTCGTCTGTGCCTTTCTCATGTCTGGGCACATGAATATAATTACATATCACCCTCCACCCACACAGTATTTGATTTATTCCAAGGAGACAATATCTTGTATTGTTAGTTTTACAGAGGGAAGAATGTGTTGCCACACATTCACTTACACTGATACTACCATTACTCCCCCTGTAGGCATCTCATTGACAAATATCCAGAACTGAACTGCTAGGTCCTCCTAGGTGAGACCAGACCTACTGATTGGGGTGATGAGATCTGGAAAACTGAAGCCAGAGTTCATAGGGTTGTTCAGCAGTTCAGCAGGGGCTGTGAACTGTCCTTCAGTGAATCATTTACACTTGTGTTTAAGATGTTGTATTTGTTTATGAAATGTTTTCACATGGAAGACTGTGTGAAACTTTATATATATATATATATATATATATATATATATATAGATATAGATATATATTTTTTTTTTTTTTTTTTTTTTGGAACACCCAGACTAGCATTATTATGTTTATCTGGTAAACACAGAGTAACTAAGCAGGAACTAATGGATAGTTTCACTTCATTTAAGGGTACAAAAACCATTATCAGGTAGTAGTTAAGTAATCGATAGTTCCTTAGTAACTACTTGATATGATTCTTGACAAAATGAAGTCCATAAAGTAATAGCTGGACAATAATTTGGTACTAGGTAAAGTATTTTTTTTGTAAGCTGTGACTTTACCGGTTTAGGGTTTATTCCAAACCAACACTGAGATTTTCCACTTGTAATTAATGACAAACCAGTAGTCCCTGAGAGCTCTCTCCTCGAAGCGTCATGGGAGTTCTTTTGCCATCCACAAATTACAAAGATGGCGCAGGTACTGTGTGGGGAGCCGAGTTGCGTAACTAACGGGTAGCGGAAAGTTAGTCAGTTAACTGAGATCACCATAAAGTCCACTATATGCTCCTTGCTCTATATCAGGGGTGCTCAAGTCCAGTCCTCAAGAGCTACTATCCTGCAACTTTTTGATGCACCCCATTTTTAAAACACCTGAATCAAATGAGTGGCTTGTTACCATTCCTCTGCTGAACTAGATGAGGGGACTGAGCCTTCAGATTCAGGTTTGTTAGAGAAGAGATGTGACTAAAAGTTACAGGATGGTAGCTCTTGAGGACTAGACTTGAACACCTCTGCTTTATATAGTGATTGAAGGATTCAGGGGTTATGGGGACATTTGGACACACCCTTTGTTTTCTAGGTAACTACCCATTAGTTCCTGATTAGTTATTCTGTGTTTCCCAGGTTACTAAGCTGTAGTCCCCAAATAAGGCTGGGTTGGATGGGCCTAGTAATTACTGGTTAACCAGTCATTACTTCCTGATTAGTTCTCTTGGCATTCTCTTGTAGTTAATCCAATTTATTGTACCTTATTGTGAAGTGTTACCGATGATTGTCCACACATCTTGTTATATCTGACCGGACTAGTCCTTGCTGACGAAAAGTGTCCCCACAGAATGACGCTGCCACCACTGTGATCTACCATGTAAGATGGCGTGCAACACAAGCTTAACGCCACCAATGACATTTGGCCAAACCTCACAACGAGTCTCATGTGGTTTTTTTCAAACTGCAGACAGGACATTTTGAGGCTTGCTTTCAATAAAGGCTTCCTTCTACCCAGATAGGTTCCCCTATTCAATTCTATCTGAATTCTTTGAAGACATTGGTGGATTGTGTAGCTTGTTAAATTAGTGGTAAAATAAAGGGAAGACACTGTTGTCTATAGATTTGCTCCCCTGAGCAGTGGAGCAGATCCTCTTGAGCTACTACACCCCTCGTGGATGCTTCTCTGATTAATCCTCTTCTTGCCCCCTTGGTCAACCGTGTCTTGGTAGTTTTGCAGTCGTGCCACTCTCTTTCTATTTTAAGATGATGAATGGATCAGTGTTCTGTGTGATGTTGAAATTCCTGTAATGTTTTATAACATAACCGTTCTTTAAACCTCTCTAGAGCTTTCTCCCTGCCCTCTCTGCTTCTCCCTTTGTCTTCGTAATGCTTTTTGCTCATCAATGTTCTCTAATGAACCTCTAAAGCCTCAATACTGGGAAGAATCATTATATTATTAAGCATTGTTTTTTATTGCCCTTTTGAATTAAATTCCTATCAAATAAACAAAGGTTTATGGTTGTAATGTGAAATATAAAGGTTATACTTTGTGCTCTCTGTATTTCTTTTCACTTTGGCTGCTCTGTCTTGAAGGAATGCTTTATTCGACCCTTGCCCTGCATTTGTTTTTATAGGGTTGGGAAACTCATCTTTCCCTGGTATTTTTCCATGCAATTCGCCTTCCATCGCGTAGAATAAACAAAACTCACAGCTTTGACTCCCTTTGTTTTGAATATAAATTCCCCCTTGTGTAACTACAGTTTTAGAAGAAGAAAAATGTTGGCTAAAAAAGCCAAATGGAATGAGCCAGATCTAAAAGAAAATCATTGTTTCTAGATATTTTCCAAATACAGTGCAGGTGTTTCTATTTGTACTTGGTTTTCTGTGGTGAAATCATCAGGGTAAGACCTTAGGTTGTATTTCTTATAGTTAATGACAACATAAACAGTTTTGAAGCTCAGACACATACTCTCCATGAACCACTGTGTTGTATTAAATGTCGGGTTGGTAAGTTTTATCCTGCTTGGTTGGCTAGAAGCGTTGCCAGGCCGACAGCTGCTCTGACTTTGCAACCCCTCACCCCCATCCCGTGTTTTTTTCCGAGATTGGAAACTCTGGGTGAGCGTCTGCCGAGAAGGAGTGCACGCCCGCACCCACACATGGTAAAAAAAACATGTACTCTAATGACATATGCAGTAACTTTAAATCACATATGCTCAGTGGACGGGGGTGCTGCAGAGGCTAGATGTCAGAGGCCGTATAATAGAGGGATGCTGTCTTAAGCCGCTTCACATCAGAGTCCAGAAAATCAAACTGTCATATCAATGAGTCGTTCGACCCCCCCCCTCCCCCTCCCTCCCTTGCGCTTGTCTTCCTCACTCTTCTTCTTCAGATTCCCTCCACGGCGTTTTCCCATGTCGTTCTCAAAAAGCAGGTTTGGAGTTTGGAGGCGGCCATGGCGAGCTTTTCAATTATTCCTGGTGTCATTTGTAGCAGCTTAAAACCGAGAGCGGGGGAGAACCTGAACGAGCGGTGCTGTGCTTCAGCCCTGCTAAATAGAGATCTAATTCAATTTTGTCGCTGACCAAACGCTGGCGTCCTCTGCTTACTCACAACAAATGCAAACGCTTATCTGTTTCCTCTTTCAGGCTTTTTTTTTTCTTAACGCTCCTCTTTTAAGTTCCCTTTAAAGATTATCACCATTCAGGTCTTCCTTTTGCCCTCAAATTTGGATTTTATGCAAAATTAACAGCCTTTAAAAAAACAAATAATCTGAACAGTCAATATGTAGCCAACAGATGGTGCCTGGCTTTTCTTCCTCTTTTATCTTCTCAGCTTCTTGTTGTTTTTTATTTCCCTCTTCAATCGTCAGTAACAATTTGCAGCTCGGTGTACGGTAGCTAGATGTTTCTCCGTTTATTTGTTCTGCTGTCTTTGTAGCCTGAAATCATGTCTGTTACACTGGCCTTAATCTCAGAGGTTAGCAGCTGCCAGTTGATTGAGTCCGGGATGCGAGTGTAAATGTCTGATCATCAAACGTGTAAGGAATAAAGGAAGCTATTAAAATCTTTTTGGGACAAAATGTGACCTCAATGTACATTTTAGTGTTTTAAGCCATCAATCAGGTATTAATTATCTAGGGAGACATTTTTAATCACCGTTTTTTGACACAAGCTTAATTTAGTTTTATCCTTATAAACGTTTCTTATTATTATCATCGTCATATGACATCGTTTCCCCTCAATGAGATTCATTACCTCATGTCTATTCATCTTTCAAACAGCCACTGGAAACAGAAATGTAATTAATCCAATAGCAGGTGACTGGGAAAGGAATGGTCTTTACCATGCTGGTGTTCATGGGAATTGCTGTTTTCCTTCCGGCAAAATAATACAGCTCGTGTCCACTGCGGGGTGACAAAATCAACATAACCTAAAAGTTCTTTAGTGTTAAGGGAAAATACAGGTCCTCATTAATGTTTTTGAATATCTGATGGTTTGGGGAAAAATCAAGGAGTTGAATTAGGGGTTCGAGACCATATTAAAGATGTGTCAAGTCAATGCCATGTATAGCCTTGATTTTATTCCAGTTTGAGTTTCAACATGACAGGATACATAGGCTGTGTTTTTGATCAAATGAAAAGCAATTTTTTAAAGAAACGTTCAAAAGTCTGGAAAAAAGAAATAATTTGTGGTGCTTCTATTTAGTTTGAATCTCATCATACGTGGTCGTCCACATTATGTTGTTGCTAAATCGATGGAATGTTTGAAAACGTTGCCATTTTCATCAAGCTTTTCTAAAGCGATTCTTCAAAATGCGCATTGGAAAAAGCTGATGGAAACATGGCTATATATTGCTCCTGCAAGGCAGACCTTTTAAACACCATAGCAGTGCCTTCCTTGCTCCACACAAAACAAAACTTATAAAATCCTGTAATGTAAATAATTTAAATTGAGGGTTAGTTGTCCTTTCAGTAGTTTAAAAAAAAACACTATATTTTCTTTAATTAACTCAATGTTCATCTGGTTTTGCTGCTGGTTGTTAAGCTATTGTTAGCATTTTTATTCTCTGTTTTGATAGTTTTTGATAACTTGGCCTGTTAAATGAAATATCTAATTGTAATTGTTCAGCAGTGTTATAGTAGTTAAATGTTTTACTGATATTTAATGCAATCTGAAGTTGGCAAATATCATATAACGTGAATGCAGCGTGGGTTAAAATTAAATTTCATAAAGAAATTTAAAAAAAAATGTACTGGTCACCAGCCAAAAAATCGGTTTGAATATGCTTGATTTACACAACCCCTATCTACAAAAGTTCTAACGTATTTGTTTCACTAAAATATCGCATGCTTAGTTTTTGATTGTAAGCTAGAAAAGAAAAAAGGAAACTATTAGGGTCTTTAAAATAAGAGAATTTTTTTTTGCCAACAAATACTTTCAACTTTGCAGAACTATTTAAAGAGCAAAAATAAATACATTATGTTCACTCAAGATTTTAAATAAATATGATATTTGGAAGTACCTTTTTTTTTTTTTTTTTTAACTCAGAGGTGCGTTAATATTTTGTTTATAATAAGAGTTGCTCCTAAGTCAGTGTTGCAGTAAATGGAAGAATTCAGGTAAGTTTTTACAAATCCAAAAGGTAAATGATTGAACTTTATTCAGAAGCTGCATTATAAACGTTTGTTTAACTGTACTTTTGTTTACCCAATGTATACAATATCAACAATAGCCCCAACAATTATCAAATTTTCCTTTAAATGTCAAACTATTCCTTAGAGATTAGCTTGAGTGTCCCTGAACAGATCTGAAAGGAGGACAGAAGGGGGGATTGAAGGAAGGATGCCACAGCCTCGCAGCTCATTTGAGGCAAATCTGAAGCTGTGAGCTTGTGTTACACTGCTACACAATGGGCTTCTTTCACCCTGTACCCACACACAGGGTCTCACAGAGACACACTCGTGTACACACTTCGAACACAGAGACATTCTGTCTTGAAAACCGTTGTTGTTCCTGTTGCACAATATTTGGCTCCTGTAATTTCATTATGCTTGCTCCTTCTTGCTCCCCTGCTTCTCCGGCCATCACTGGTTTTCATTTCCCTCGCTGCTTGTTTTCGTCCGTCTGATTAGAGGCTCAGTGTGAGCTTGTGTAAACTTTCCTTACCACATGTATCTTCCCTGTATTCAGTGGCGCTTGTGATCACAAAGGCCAAATTTTAGCTGTAAAATCCTTGTGCCTCACCTCAAAAGTTGCGGCTGCGTAATCAGAGAGCACCGTCTTGGCGAGGATAATGAAACGCAACACGTATCACTATTTTAAAGCTCGGATTTAGACCTGTGTTTCAGATTATCTTTATATGCATGACACACACTGAAGAATGAAAAGGAGGGATTTATCCGATACCATTTAGACTTACTGAAGATTAAGCAGGTGTTGATTAAGAATCCCAAGGTTAAATAAATCAGTACCAACTGATACACACTTCTTTAGGTACATCAGATCAATAGCTGTTTTCATTGCAAATATGGGCGAAACTTTGGTTATATTCTGATAAATGCAGAAAAAAAAGCAATTTTGATGTTTCCATAAAGAAAGAAAAGCAATTGAAATCACACGTGACTATGTTTGTGCTTTAATGAAAATTGGACTCATCATCCTTCTACTTTCTGTTTTTCTTTCTTTTTTTTGCCAGTAGTAAAATACACTTTTTGATCATATAACTGACACGATGTGGAAAAATGCGTTTCCATCCCAGTTTTGAAAAATACACCAATTTCGACACGGACAAAAAAACTAAATTACAACTGGAACTTGTTGGATTTGGGAGTCAGGAAATTAGTAGCAACTCTTTTTTTTTTTGTTTTTTTCATTTTCTTGGATCATAGTGGCCATTTATGACCAATGGGAGCATACAAGCAGGAAAAGGAAATGCTGTCGAAGATCACATCACTCTGACTTCCCAGTTCGGAGGTCCAAACTTAACAAAACGCACCATTTACCATCTAGTTGTAGTGAAGATAAATGGGGAAAAATCAAAATGAGCATTATAACTGGCAAAACAAAAAGTTGATTCAAGTCAAACAGGCTTGTCTTTAGTATTACATAAAACACTGATCTGCTGTAATATTTCGACACAAAAGCATTTATTGGGTTTACTGATAAAGGTAAATAAAGAAAAGATTTAATACTCACTGGATACTGGCATTTGCTAGTTTATTGAATGGGGGCAAAAGTCATTGATGCCTGAGAAGAAAACAGACTGCAGAGATGGCTACTAAAATCATCATTCGATACAACAGAGGTATGAAGGCCATCTATAACACACATCCTGTTTAACTTTGACTCAAATGGGCAAGAGAAGCAGTGAATCCCACCACACAACTACACAGACTCACCAAAATCTGAGAATAATGAATTGTTACAAACCGGTTCCCTTATCTGAGTCTGCGGTGAGTCTGTTTTAACTGCAGGTTCTAGATAATCGAAGCATTGCCAGGCATAAACCACATAAAAACTAATGGTGTGATGTTAAGGGGATGCTTTCTTGGCACACTTGGGCCCCTTAGTACCAACCCACAGTACACCCTTCTTAAGATCACACTTTTCTGCAGAGCATTTTAGATATGATGCTTCTATGCTTAGAAATAATCTAGAACGATAATGACAAAACATTAAAAGCATCACCTTATGTGACTGTATTTCATATTATTTTTACAAATGCGTCTGCTGTAGTTGAATCATCTGCAGCTTC
Source organism: Jordanella pulchra (assembly GCA_034780135.1). Classification (NCBI taxonomy): domain Eukaryota; kingdom Metazoa; phylum Chordata; class Actinopteri; order Cyprinodontiformes; family Cyprinodontidae; genus Jordanella; species Jordanella pulchra. The sequence continues at coordinate 24,769 of JAUZNJ010029025.1, read as the reverse complement.
TGCTAAAAATGGTTTCATAGAGAGCAGTTTACTGACATACAAGGCTAGCGTTAGCATGTTTACAGTCTATTTTGATGTGACTTGTTGATAAATGGTCTCATATTTAAGTGCAGTTTCGTTTTAATTTTGCAGACAAAATGAATGTAGGATTTCAAAAAGCAAAGGTTTCTGGGGTCAGCAGATCTGAAACCATCACTCAAGGAACACGGCAGCCAATATGGTCACATTGATTTTTGTTTTTGTGGGGGGGACAGAGCGCACTATTGTTGGTCTTTTAATTCTTCCGAATTTTGTTCCCATTTTCCCTGTCAGTGCTAACCCGTCCCTCCAAGCTGTGCTCATTAGCCCCTTGGCCTTCTATAAACAGGTGGGGCATGTATGGCACAGTCCTCCAACAAGCAGCCTGACTTAATTGGGCTTGCAGAAGCCCTTATGTACACACAAGCACACATAAA
>JAUZNJ010029025.1:0-24214 GCA_034780135.1 Jordanella pulchra | reverse complement strand
ATGGCACAGTCCTCCAACAAGCAGCCTGACTTAATTGGGCTTGCAGAAGCCCTTATGTACACACAAGCACACATAAACTTCACTCAAACGCATTCCTTTGAAACTTTTTTCCCTTCAGTTTTTAAAGAGCCAATTGTCACCATCCAGCTCCTTGGGGGTTGAAGTTATCCCTCCTGAGCTGGAAAACACAAGCGCAGCCTCTAGCCCGTCTTCCAGCATGGCTGCTTCACAGACTGACTGAGCTTCTTCCCCAACCCGTCCGTCTAAAGATAATAACAACCACTCTCCACACAAGCTGTATTCATATGCAGACATACCCCTCAAATGTCAACGGGCTGTTCTAGCTGTCAACTCTCCCATCTCCATTCCCCCCCTCCCTGCCTTTCCAAAAAACACCTCTCAGCTACATTTTTGTTTTACCCTGATATTGCTCAGCCCTTTCCCAGTTAAGCCCTTTTTTTTCATTGAGATAGAGGAAATCCTCATGTGCATTTCCTGTTTTTTTTTATGTTTGTGCTGTATGGATGTACCTTTCCTGCTATGAAAACCCCCATACTAAGTAATCTGTATAATTACAGCTACCTTCTTCCCTCTTTCCCAGCAAACACTTGACATCACCTTGAAAAGGCATTTTCTTCAAAAGAAAAGCCTTCCACTGCTGCTGTCGCTTTCCCGTCTCTGAGGCTCTCGCTTGCTATCCACAACAGTTACTGGCTCAGCAAGATCTCATTACCGTGTTTATTTCCACAAACAAGTGCTTACTCTTAAGCACACGTGAAAAATGTAGACGTAAGATGGGCTAACCTTGTGTCTGTGTGTGTGTTTGAACTGCCTCATCGCTCCGATTTCACACTTTGGCTTCGAGTCTTGCACTCAAACACAATGGAAAGGCACAGAACCACCCTGTTGCCTCCTGTCTTACACGACAACTGATCTACAGGGGTCGCACACGCTAATCCCAGCCACAGGGAAGGTTTTGTGAATTTCAGTGTGTTAATCAGTGTGCTCCACTGCTTCTGTAATAGGGCCACCTGTCTACTCATTAGCCTCGTTACCCAGCCTTTTTAATTGCCCCCAAACTCCACGTCATGTCCCCCCTCCTCTTCCTTCTTATTTTTTATTTTTTTTTGTTGTTGTTGGTTCTTTCCTCTTAATAGTTTCTCCTCTTCGCCTTAAGCGAGCTACTGGGACATTCCTGAAAAAATCTGACATCGCCTCTTGAGGGAAGGATTGTGTCATGACACGCAGGTGTGTTTGTGGAAGAGGGGGATGGGTGTGGGGGTGTGAGTGAAGCATACTCTCATGTCGGCGCCTTTTGGAAAATGATTGCTTGGACCTCGGTAACAGGAGGCAGATGAATATGGTTTCAGATGGAGGGAGTTTGTGGGGTTTTTTCTTTAGCCTTATCATTATGGGAATACTTTGTTTTTCATACATATCAAAGACCATCAACTATTACTGGAATCCTGTTGCCTCTCCAAACATCTGCACACACTTGATAAAATTAAAAAAACACCTGTCAAAAGGAGAAATAGAATAAACTCCAATAACCCAACTTAATAAATCTCAATATCTCGTGGTATGTATTGTGATAACGGTGAGTGACGCTAAAAAAGTATTATATATTTTCCTTCTGAGGATATTTTTTGGCAGCTGTAAGGCTATAAATGTGTGTCATGGGAATCAAAGCTTGACAAACACACAAAAAAAAGATTTTTTTTAAATTTATTTTATTGAATACATCTAATGTTTTAAGTTTTATTAAAAAAAAACAATGATTAAATTAGTAAAGGCCACATTTAATGTTAGTACCTTGGATATAGAAAGGCAATCAAGTTCACTTTATCAGTATAATAAATCATAATCGCGTCATTGATTTCCCATCCTTCCCCAAAGATATTCTTCTCGCATTTAGTCATTTTTACATGATTCAAAATTAGTGATGGACAATAATTTGATATCAATATTACATTTATGTATTTTGTAAGGAAAATATTTTGAAGAAAATGTTTTATTGGAGGAGTTTTATATACATGGCAAATAATTTTGATAGGCTGTAGCAGGACTCTGTTGTCATGTCGACCAAAAATTAAAAAATATATTATGATTTTAGTTTTAACCATATTATTTAGCCATAATCTGAATTTATGCTTACGTAATGTTATTTGTTAGGAAATTAAGCCCTTGAAGGTTTTTAGTCAAAACTGTCTTCTATTTATGACGTAAAGAAACCCCACAGCATGATGCTGCCACCGTCATGTTTCCTTATTAACAACTCTGTTTGTTTCTGAGTTAACCATACCAAAAAAAAGCATTTACCCATTACACAATATCAAAGTTAATTCTCCTTATTCTAGACATTGAAAATCCATGAAATTGTTGTCACACAAAGAAGATAAAAAGGCCCTTGTTTGGATTTTGTGCCGACTAGGAGGCGAGAGTCTTTCGGTCAGGGATTGCCAGGTCTGATCCAAAGCCGCCACCTGCAGCATTAAGGAGCGCAACTTTCTTCAAACAAACCAGAACCAAACTTAATGAGCGTTTTTAAGGCATCTGCAGAACTTGGTAGAAGATGAGGTTATTCAGCCATTGGATTGAAGTGTGTTTGATCAAGGAACTATCTAAAAGCATTGATGAAACACCAGGCAGTTGCACAACGGTCCCAGGTTGTACCGCTGCACAAAATGTTGCACAAGATCAGCCGTTCACGCTTGTTGTTTGTCTTCATTTACATTCTTCAATACTTTACTGATTGAAATAGAACTTGGACTGTGCTGGTTTTTATCACATGGCTTTTATCAGGGATCACATAGTCTTTGCATTACCGAGCTGGCTGGATACAGTCCCGACACTGTCCTGTCCCCTTGGCGCATACATGAGCATTCCCATGTGCAGCTGCTCGGGGTAATAAGGAAGGTTCTCGAAAATCAAGTTGGCATGAGGGTCTTTATTGATGCTCATTGCTTTCATAATAATGAAAGCAATTAAATGTATCTCTGTAAAAACTTCAGCTTGGTTCTTTGAGATTATTACAAACTTTTATTTTTAATTTTTTTTTTTCCTCAAAATCTAATTTTTTAGGTTATATAACATAAAATGTATCAACACCTCCCTTCTAAGCTGTGACAGACTTCCTTGCAGCAGAGAAAAGGATTTAGCACGTTGATGTATCGGCATATTTCCGGGACTCTGGACCTAAAACTGTAAAAACAGTTATGAATTATGATGTGTGATTACTTGTGAATTCCTCTTCCCAGCTCATCCGTCTTATTCCCTGCCGACCTCTCACTCTCCGTTCGACAGCTTTCTGGGCTCTTGCCAGTCTAGTTACATGCGGGAACAGGCGGCCAGGCATTCCTGCTGTACATAGCTTCACACTCAGGGGATTCCCTCCCCCCTTTTCTTGCTCTCCCCTGCCTCACTTTGTTTTTGCACAATCCCAAACCGTACCCCACAACAAACTCTGCGCCCCGCCGCAATTCCACCACGCAACTTTACCTTGAATCCTTCTCTACTCTACTCCTCTACTCTTAATTTCCATTGTGCTAAGGAGGCTTTTGCACTAACATGCAGTGAACCATAGGGTTATCTGTCGCCAATGGCGTAAAATACATTTTCACACGCTTCTTTTAAAAGGCGACTCCTGCTTCCTCTGCCAGCATGCTTTTATTTTGTGGGAATATTTTTTATTGCAGAGCGATGGACCCCTGAAGACTTTGTTGGTGCCTGCAGGGGCTCTGGACATTCTCATTCTTGGGTTAAAATTAATTACTTCAGTGTTTTTTAAAAGGGTAAGAGGCTCATTTTGGAAAGCTTTAAACAGCAACAGATGCTGGAAGGAAAAAAAAAAAAAAAGCTTCCCAAAGGTGGACATTTTGCAAAAGTTAAAAGAAATCATTTGAATATCTTGTTTTGTTTTTGCACTCATGGAAGCTAATCATAGGAGAAGTTGAAACTGGTTATGTTTTCTTCATTTTTTTTAATTAATGTTAGGCTAAAAAAATATTTATTACAGGCAGCACCCTCTACTTAAGATTTATCAAAGTTTTATTTTTTTAAAAGTCGTTTTTAGCTGAAAAGTTCCTCTTAAAAATAGTTTAAAATACTTTTAATTTGTGCACATTTTCACTGACAAAATAATCATGTAGGCACCTTTAAATTTAACGTTTTTTTTTTTTCTTTTTATTATTTACTTCTTTAAACTAATGTGAGGCAAAACTTTAATTAGTAATCCACAATTCTAATTCCTGCTGCAGTCTACATATAGAATGACAATTTTCTCTTGAAAACAGTTCGGTCCATGAGGAAGATAAGAGTAATCTTTATGAAATCTCAGGGGGCCGCTGGATTAGAATAAGCCTTGATGGGTTTTGTTTTGAAACGCTCCTATCAATGTTTTCCAGGCCTCTACTGAGTCTCTCTTACTCTCTGGAGTCTAACCTGACCAGTTTGAACCAGGTCATGTAATTTATTTGAAAACGTAAGACAAATGATATGTGTAGCGGTTCTTTGCATCCAAAATGACAAGGCTATTCCCTAAACATCTGCCTTATTTCTGTGAAACATATTGTGTATCACAGTTGTATAACAGACTAATAGAAATACTTTTTTGTTAAAAATCTAAGATGTTTCAGCATCTGATGTGCAGATTGCTGATCTCATTCCAATCTTGGGCCGATTACTAGACTTCTTGATGTTATGTTTGTTTGTCTTCATATTTTCGCATTTTTGGGGGGGGGGGGATAAAGCGAATTACCAAAATAAAAGGTATGTTTTAGGCTGGGAAAATGTTAAACTTTACAATCTTTGCCTAAACAAATTGCCGATTATCAATAATATAAATAATGAGGACTTATGACTCACATTACATTATAAACTGGTGCTATTTTACAGAAGATCCCAATCTTGATATATAAGACCCCTTTTAATGAACAAGTTGTCTAAATGAAAAATATTCAGATTCCTTAACTTTAAAACCTCAAAGCTTCCAACTTAAATTAAAAAACATATCTGCTAATTTTCTCATATTTTCCCAAAACATAATCTGGTCAGTCCTATTAAAATCCTATCCCTCCTCACCATGGACTCCCTCTAACTCCTTGTTTGTCTTTTGCCCCATCTACTATAGTATGTCTTTAAAGTCCACATTATTAAGTCAGCCAGTCTGGGTCCCGAGGCTCTTATTGATCAACTAACAAAAAGAGGTAGACTGAGTCAACATATTTGGAGAACAAGACTGAAGAGCTTTAGCCTGTTTCTATCCACCTCAGTAGATCATTAGGAGGCAGAGGTGCACGAGATGCACAGGAGGAAAATATGGGTTTTGGTTAGAGGAAAAGGAGAATAAGAATAGGAAGGAGGTCAGAGGTTGAGGTTTAATTATGAGGGGTTATTTTCTCAGAGGCTGAGATTAAAATTGGATGGTCCAAGTGTTCGTAAACAGGATCCTGAGGTCAACCATGACGGTGTGGCTGTTATATCCAACCTGGCATTTTACCGTCTTTATGCTGTTAGTTTCTGTTCACCGTCAAGACGCCGTGTTTATTGCAAACACAGAAACAGTGGGAGGATTTCACTACCGTCTCCTGAGCCTCATGTTCTGACATGTCGCCCCTTCTCCTACATGCCGGTGGTTGACATCATATCCACTTAGAGCCTTCGGATCAATCTGTGGAAACGCACGTTGGGCCTCGCAGAGCTTCCCTTAAACCACTAGAAGGAGACTTCATTCCTAAATGAGGTTGGGGCTTGTTTATCGTCTGATTCGAGCTCAGCTTATTACATTTCTCAGTCAAGATGTTTTTGATGCTTTTCTTCCACACAATAAACACTATAATTGTCATTATCCCCATTTATGCAAGAAGCTCTCTATTAGATCTACCCATTGAAAGGCAGGTGGTAGCCAGACCTGTAGTCTGTACAGCCCAGTGGGAAGTCGATACTTAAAGGACTTTTGTTTGTTTCCGTCCTCGGTTTTTACTTGCACTTTTCTCTCCCTCTTTGTGCAAATATCAGGTTGAAATCTTTCTTTTTAAATTGCCAAAATCTGTATTTTCCATTTGCTTATTTCGACTTTTTCAGAATTTTTAGTTGATTGAGTCCAGATTCCATTTTTAGAGGCAGGATTAAAAAAAAAATGATTTTTTTTGTCAAGCAGATCTGGTTTCAGCAAACATCCGTGGACTATTAATAAATCAGAGCTGCTCCGCACGGCGGGGTGCAGTTGGCGTCTCTCTCTTTGCTAGGCTGGGTGCTTACATGAGAATGTACTCAAGCCATAACCTTTTATTTAAGGTCTCTAATTAATTTTTTTCTCCATAGTTTCCTCAGGAAACATGGATTTTTGGGTCTGTTGTGTATAACGGCTCCTAACCAGCAGCTGTGCTTCCTTTGGTTCCCTTGTTACTTTATGTAAGGTTAACCTCAGCTTAAAAATAGGAACTACTTCATGTTAATCTGAAACCAAAATGCATTTTTAACCCAATTGGAATATTCATCGCTCCGTGTAAATGATTGCTTCTAGTTTGAATTTAGCTAAAGGAAATAACCTGAAGCTGATGAGATCGAAACGAGGTTTAGACAAAAGGCTAAAGGAAGTCTAACAAGAAAGGGCGAAAGATTTAAATAGGAGGGAAGTGAGGTTAAAGAGACGCGGTAAAACTGTTGATTTGTGGCCCACAGGAAACTGGCTCATTTTCTCCAGGCACTCAGGGACCGCAACAGCACCAGGCGCTGCGTGTTTCCTCTTGATAACGTTCAGACACCTCACATAAACACCATCATTGTAAAACAGGAGCTGCATCTGCATTAAAAGGCTGTTCATGGCATTTTTTTGTGTTATAGCTTTTGATATTTATGCTTATGGTGTTTGGAGTGGGTATCTGCCAGTGCAATGAACAGAGAGTTATTCAGAGTAAGGGAAAGCTTTGTTTAACCACCAGTTGTGTTGAACCTAATTAGGCCTCTATACATGGTCGTGCTCTTCACCACTACACCAATACCGTGTTCCCCTAACAACACTTGACACTTGTACCATATTAAGACAATCCAGAATAAATTCAACTAGGATTCTTGTTATTGTGTTCATGTACTGGATGTGGATCTTCTGTTTTATTTTTATGTATTCATTTCTTTTTATGTTGGATTTAAATGTATTGACAGTTGATTTACTTTGCTGGAAATTCAATAATAAAATTCGACTAAAAAAAAAAAGTTTTAGTTAGGAACTATTTTCTAACACTTTTAAGGGAACCACTCATGGTTTTGGTTTGATTTTAATTATCTTGATGATGCAAAAAGCAGAGCATAGAAGCATCTTATTCTCTCATCTTTTCGGCAGTTTGAAATGTTGAGGAAAGGGATCCAAAAAAAAAAAAAACACTTGGATGAAAAAAAACTGGGGAAAAAAATTAGTTGTTTTTTTTTTTTTTTATTAAATTTTTTGGTAAGTTCTTGCTGTTTGTTTTGCCAGTCAGACAGCTAGCTGGTCTTCTCTCATGCTCGCAGCCTTAGTGTTGAATTCATTGACGGGTATCAACAGGAGAAAATGGAAGAAGTGAAACAAAAGACCAAACAGCTGTGTGTTCGGCTGCAGCTTGGCAGTGATCCAGTCATTAGCCTCATCACACCTAACCCAGGATTTGATTTTGTTTCCTCCACACACAATTAGTCTGATTGGATGAATTAATTAGCCAATGAATGAGCTCTTTTGACATTTGATAGGTGATGCTTTATGCTGCTGTTACTCCATGTGTTTTTATTAATTCATTCCCCTCCCCCCCCCTTATGGCAGCCCTAATAAAAAATGCGTTGCATGTAAATATAGTCTGGGAGCGGGCGATACAGGGTGCTGTGCCCCGACTGCAAATCCCGCCCCCCCCCCGGCTCTACCAGACGGTGATGTTCTTAAATATGTACAGTGAGACTCGAGTGAGTGCTTCACATTAGCTTTGAGTTTAAATTGACAGGCAAGATCACCTGTCGTGGCGGTAAAGTATCCGCTGTGATGCTCCGCCGCCTTTGGAGCAGACAGGGTGTGTGTGTGTATGAGTGATTGGGAGCAGACTTTCCTGGTGAGCCAGTGGATGTTTGTGGGTTAAAACCTCATTAGGAAGGGATCTAAGTCCAAGGCCAGACATTTAGATCTTTCCCAGGCGAGTGAGAGAGAGAGAGAGACAGAGAGAGCCTCCCTGACACCGGTTATACAGCCTGTCTGACCCAGCAGACAGGACAGGGGAGCCTTGCTTCCAGTTGTGTGTGTGTGCCAGTCATTTTGCGTGCATTTTTATTTATTTATTTTGTGTGGTAATATGCCTGAGCCTTCATTATAGTGAGAGCCATAACTTTGATAAATCACTTGGGCTCGGGGCCCTCACTGCTTTCACAGTATTAGAAAAAAACTAATTGAAATTCTCTTCTGCCGCCTCCTTCTTACTTTTTCTTCTTCCTGTCTTCGTTTCTGTTTTTTACCCTTTCCTTCATTCTCTCTCTTTCTTCTAGTCTGTGTAGCTCTTTTTTTTTTGTGGAATGGGAGCCAAGAGGGGGGAAATGTCATCACTGATTTAATAGGCGTATTCTTGCTCAGAAACCCACAGCAGGCTCATGAGCTGACACACAAACACACACAGCACTCTGGGGAGTGTTAAGAATGCTGATAATGTCATCATAGGAATCTCCATAATGTATCCCTGCTCTCCTGCAGGCTCCAGTTCAGCGTTTTGTTTTGTTTTTTTTGTGGCTGTTTTTTATTAGATACAAACTGAAAGGGGGTGGATGAGATTCTAGGTTTAAGTCGCTGGAATTTTGAAAACTTGTGTGGATGGAGATTGAGGGTCTGCCTGGGTTCGCTGTCCCGGATCTCCCAGCAGCCGCCGGATTGAAGCTTTAGCCGTTTTATTGTCCATGATCCCCCTGCCGCTCCTTCATTTGTTTCATTTGTGGGATTGATGCCTGCTCTGACGCCAAATCAGATTGGGGCTTTTATGTTGCTATGGCTCAGAGAGGAGACTGACCAGGATCTACTGACTGGTGATGGATTTATTCAATTTTTTTCCTTTTTTGTGTCACTCGTTTTTTTCTGTCCCAAATTTTACGAGCACTTAAACTTCTTCACATTTCATCGCCTAACAGCCATAAATCTGAGCGTGTTTTATGGGAATTTAATGGCATGGATCAACAGAAAGATGTTCATGGGGAGTAAAGGCTGAATGGTGCATGGTTTGCAAATATTTTCTAAACTTGCAAGTGAGACTTGTATTCCCAGCCTTCTTTATTCTAACATCCTTATTTGAAATTCAGCTACTTGCCTAATTCCTGAGTGTAATTTTATATTGGGGAGTAAAAACCATCACGAAGATCAATGAATAGGTCAGGGATGAAGTTGGGGAGAGGTTTAGGGATTTGGCGTTTAAAACAATGTCCCAGGATTACATTAGCAGAAGCCAAATGTTGCTGTGGAGGAGCTGCAAAAAATCTGTTGGTGTAATAAAGATTTAGCTGTGCACGTAATGGATTTGATCTTTATGTAAGAATGACAAAGAGACCGCTGTTGTTAAGGGAATCCACAGTGTAATCATGTAGATCAAAGCATAATCATTTTAGAATGGCCTAGTCAAAGTCCCAACCTTAATATAATCTGTGGTAGGAGTTGAAGATGGATTTGCAGATGCTTTCTGATAAATCTGTTAGAAAATGACAATGATTTTAGTTTCCTATATTAGATCCTTAGCCAGGTCAAAGCATACCAAGTGCATACCAAAAGCTGCACTTTTAAGGTTTTAATTCATTTGAAGTTTTTACATTTTTAAATAGAATATATTCCATCCAATATATGTTGGTTTTTTTGGGGGGTTTAACAGAACAAAAATGTAATTTTTTTAAAGAGGTGCTGTAGGGATGAAAGCATGCAGCCTGTGTCTGAGTGAGTGAGCTTTTATGGACCAACCGACTTCATTTAATCCTGTCAGCACGAGAAATTCCCTCTGCAAACATTCCTCAGACGTGTTTCATGCTGGGACAGAGGGCAGCGTCCTCCTGGCCTCCGTATGCATACTGGAGAAATCTGTGCCACAATCTCGGCGCATACCCAAACGCAACCACGCATGTGAGTTCTGATGAGGATGTGTTGACTGATTAGACCGCAGTAATTAGCGTGAGTGTTGGGGCCCGGAAAAAGGTCTCCACTCAAGTGGGAGTGTCTCCTCCAGAGAGATGCTGAAGCTGGGCCATGCGCCATTACTTCTCACACATACGCCACCAAAAGAGTCCCATCCGAATCTCAGATGCCGCATGAGTCATCTCTGAGGCAAAAGTAATATTCGGTGCCAGTGTAGAGCGAGAGGAAGGGGTGTGTGAGACACTGAGGCTTTCAGCCTGGAGATGTGTGCTGCAGAGGGGAGTGGTGCTTTTGCCAGCAAGTTTCTGTTCTGGCATTCTGTGGCCCCAAACACCAAGCCGATCCAACGCGATACACATCAACCCTGTCCTCCTCCGCTTCCTGCTCATTTTTCCTGTCTTCTAGACACAGATATTTTTTTTTTCTGCATCAGAAAGCAGTTTCCGCTAAAGAAAAATAACATATGAGGATCTCAGTCTCTTACTTTAAGTTAGGATAGTATGAGAGGAATTTCTTTTCTGTAAACTCTTGCAAACAGTGCCCCCACATGGATTAACCGTGGAACTGCTTTTGCCTGTGATCTATGTGGTTTTACTTGACTTGTTAAAACCACCAGATTCTTGACCGTTGATTAGTTGTTTGTATGATGAATCTTTTATTGTCTGTAGAAGTTCGGTCTTTGTTTTTTTACAAGGAATCTTTGTCATAAATGTGTAATTTAGGTGCTGAACATTAAGTTTCATTGACATTACCTGTAATGTTTTATGCTAAGAACTTTCGTTCTTACCTGTATCCCCTGTACCTTTCCCCTCTCTTTCAATCTCTATCTTTGCTTACCTATCTTTTCTTGTCTTTTGTTTTTTTAACCAAACAGGAAGTTCTACTACATCACTCTGTTGAGGGACCCCGTGTCCCGCTACCTCAGTGAGTGGAGGCATGTGCAGCGGGGAGCCACATGGAAAACCTCCCTGCACATGTGCGACGGTCGAACCCCCACGCCGGAGGAGCTACCTTCCTGCTACGAAGGCTCCGACTGGTCAGGGTGCACACTGCAGCAGTTCATGGACTGCCCATACAACCTGGCTAACAACAGACAGGTACGCAGAAAAGTGTTAATAAGTAGCTGAAACCATACTAAAGTTTTAGTACAGGTTAAGCTTCGGGCAGTGGGATTTGTTGCATGATTTATTGCCCCCACCAGGTTTCACTTAAAAATGTATAACACGACTTTAGTTTGTTCTGGAAAAGTCAGATAATGTGTTTAGAAAAACTGAAAACAACATTTTGGATGAAGGTAGTATTGGAGGGAGGTTTTTATAGACTGATACAATTTATACAACGCAGAATCCCACACACCTTTAAACAGCAGGGACATAAAAACAGCAAATTCACACCTTTTTTTCACAAGTCGTCTCAGTTTCTCACCGCCAGCTTATCTCATCTGGACCTGAGGATGGTTTCACTAAGCCTCCTGTGGCGTTCATTTGTGTCCGACTGTCTGCTAAACTGTCACCCTAAGGTTTACATGATGTCTACAGTTCAACTGTCTTCCCCTTTTTTTTGTACTGTGAAAAACCAAGCTTTAAAGCATTCTGTTGAGGTTTTATGATATAAACATTTCAGTGTGTAATAGACGGTGAAGATACAGGATAAATGCCTTTAAAAGATAAAAAAATACTTTTATCGTCCCACAGTCGGAAAATCTTGTCGAGAGAGTAAAGAAATACATCTCAGAGGAATGAAATAGGGTGAAGTTGTTCAAGTGGAAAATTATTGTACTATTTAAAAAAAGAACTGAAAAGTCCAAGTTTGAAGGAGGAAAGAATCAAATTAGCAAGTTTACAGAACAGAACAAAGGTCTGTGTTGGTAAAATGATTACAGAGATAACACCATAGTTTAAAAAGTGTTTGTAAATATGTATTTGTTTTATTGGGAGTAATTATATGTATTTATATGTGAGTGTGTGAGTGTGTCCACCAGGAGCTGAAAGAAGGTAAAAATTTGCGGAGGTGCTCATGATGCATCTAAAGTGAAACAGTTTGTCACTGACTGAGCTTTTCAAAACTAATAGTTTACCAAAGAAAATTGAGAAGTGGGTTAATGTGCTTACATTCCAACCCCTCTTTGCTCTGACCTGCCAAATAAAATCCAGTGCAGACAGCCTCCAAAAGTCAACCTATTATCTAACAAAATGGCTTTATTTCAAATGTTGTATAGGCTAAGATAAGAAGAAGATATTAGCAAGCAGAAGCAAGAGGTCATGTTGTGGTTATCTAAAAGATTATGGCTGTCCACTTAAACTGAAGAGGAGAGCTTTGATGAGAGGAGGCTCTTGTTAACAGGAGGAGCTACAGGATCTGTAGCTAATATGGAAAAATCTGTTGACAGGACGATGTTTAGTAATGCATAAACCAAATCTGAAAGATTACCCATAAACCTCCTTCTGCTCCTCCACCAACAGGTTCGTATGTTAGCCGACCTGAGCCTGGTCGGCTGCTACAACATGTCTACGGTTCCAGAGAAGAAGAGGGCCCAGCTGTTGCTGGAGTCGGCCAAGAAGAACCTGCGGGATATGGCCTTCTTTGGCCTCACAGAGTACCAGAGAAAAACCCAGTTCCTCTTTGAACGAACCTTCAGGTTACGCTTCATCAGGCCTTTCATGCAGTACAACAGCACCCGGGCTGCAGGAGTGGACCTGGACAACACTACGGTCAGTATCACAAATCAAACAAAAAGGACAGCAGTTAAAAGCTTTTTAATAAACTTGATTTCCAAAGCAGGTTTACTGAGCTTTTTTCTATAAGCCCCATCATAACAGAACAGACTGTGCTATAAGATTAAAGCAAATATTCCTTTTATTTAAGGATTTCTGACAGAAAAAAAAGTTTCTTTTCTCTGAAAAACATTTTAAAAAAATCATTGAAAAGGAGATGAATGCTGAAACATGTGAACAGGGAGACAGAATGTAAACACTGGTCGGGTGTTTCTGGGAAATGGACTGAGATAACTGTAGCTGTTTAAAAGACAGCAGCTTCAAACCAGCTCTCCACACTTTGATTGGCCCAGTGTGGGAGTTCTTAAGCTCAATTTCTCAGCAAAAAAAAGAGAGAGAAGGGGAAAAAATGTACCTCTGGAGCACAGCGGTGTGGTGATTTAAACATCAAACCAAGCCGTTCGGAGAGAATAAAATATGCACAGCTCCCAGACTCAAAAGGTGGACCAGTGGTTCGTATAAATGGAGGAATAATCTCATTGTAAAGGTTTGAGGTAGGGCATGTGGGGAGACTGCGTGTGGTATTTTTAGGGTAAAAATGGTTCTTAAAATTAGCATTTCTGTAAAATCTAATTTCAGAGATCTTTGTGTGAGTCCGCACGCTCTCATATAACAAGGCTCCGGCTTTAAAGAACAATATTTCTGCTATGCTCTAGTGTCTGCCTTGTAAGTAGCCATCTTAGGTTTTTTTGATTGAACCTGGGTCTCAATAATTTGATTGCCTCTCACTGATGGATAAAGGCTGGGTTTTCTCATGCCTAACCTCCAGACATGGACCCAACAATACGGTTTTACTCACATTAATTGAACACATTCTTTCTCTAGAAATCTTTACCCCTTTTAATATTACCAACCTAATGTCCATCTTTCTGTGGATAAAAAGTGTTTTAATTGATGTAATCCATTGTCACATTTTAAAAGTGATTGCTCAGGATATCTAAAATCGTCCTTTTTTTTTTTTTGAGAATCAAAATCCTTAAACTGTTACCGTATTTTCCGGACTATAAGTCTGGTTGGGAGTGCGACTTATACTCTGGAGCGACTTATGTGGGAAATTATTAACACATTATATCATTTCACACTTATTTTCACCCCTAAACCGCAAAAGGACGCTCTAGGCCTGTGTTGATCATTTTAACATTGGTGATAACTTATAAAGACAACTGAGAAGGGCTTTGAAAAGAAAATCATATTTTGCAATCACAAGCTGCAGGTAGTTAAATATGCAGCGGAAAATGTTAATGAAGTAGCAGAAAGAAAATTTGGAGTTGGCGCGAAATGCAGAGGTTACTCTTACTGACATAAGGAAGGAAGCTCTGCATCTTCTACCGCGGAGGTGTTTAAAAGTGACACAGAGGATGAAGATTTCATGGGACTTGTCAGTTCTTGGTGTTGGATTTTATCAAATAAATTTCTATAAAAAATATGACTTTTAATCCAGAAAATACGGTATGTTAGACTAAGACAAACTTTTTTGTCCTTTTGTATTCGCAGGGTGCAGCCAAAACGAAATTTCGTTGCATACAGCTTATGACAATATCCTGAAATTGTAATAAAAGTAGAATAGCAGTGCAATACAATCATGAAAATGATTATAACACTATAACAACAGCGCAAAAAATGTACTCGAGTTTTCCAGATATTTGTAGTAAAATCGCTGCTAGGCTCTTTTTCTAGATCTCATTTTGTTACTCTGAAGTTCAAATGTTTATCTTCTGAAACCTTGAAACAGCAGTAATGGTATAATCCCTCGGACCACCATTCCACCTCTGATGGCCTTTCTTTGCTTTGGGTTTAGTCTGACTTAATTTATACAAAAGTCTCAAAAGACTTGGGTCAAAAGAATTGAGATTTCCCTCAATGATTTAAAGATTTTATGTAAACGTTTCTCTCCAAACTTTATTTGAACTTTGGGTGGAGTTGTTCCTCACATTCTCTAAAGTGTACTTGGATTTGACACATCAAAGACTCGAGGCTTGACTTGGATTTGCCCTGAACTTGATTCATTAAAATGGCACTTGAGGCAAAAGACTGGAGACCCAAGACCTTGACATCAGACTTTGCAGAAAAAAAATCTGAGCCTTGACTTAGGCTTCCCTCTAAACAACTAACAACTCACGTTGTGCCCCTTTTCCACCAGCTCCACTTGGCTTGGCTCTACTCCACGCTACCAATTCTCAAATATTTCCATTACTGCTTTTTCAGTTTGTACAACTAGAAATAAGTAGTGGCTGAAAAAAAGCAGTAATGGAAACCTGTGAAAATTGTTGGGGGAAAAGAGAAGGGCCAGTGGATCTGGTGGAAAGTGGGCTTTAGATTTACCCTTCAAATGATGAAGGGGGTGACTTGGACCTGGGACAAAAGACTTGAGAATAGGGTTGGTCTTGCCACCCAAAGCTGTCCCACTTAGCTGGGATTTGCCTGTCCAAGACTTTAGCTGTGACCTGGACTTTCCCCTTAAACACTAGAGACTCGGGAATGAAAATCTGAGTCTTAACTTGGATGTGTCTTTCAAGAACTCAGAACTAGACTAGAGACTCGCATTGAAAGTTTCCTTTATAGGCAGAAGGCTTAATTTGGAGGTGGGACTAAAGACTCAATGCTTTGCTTTGGTTTGGCCTCCATACTTCGATCTGAGTTTCTTCTCAAATGCTTAAAACCTAACATGGGACAGAAGACTAAGATTAACCATGAACAAAATAACATCTTTGTAGATAAGCGAATTATCAAGCAAACCACAATGTCAAGTCTTGGTTCACAGAGGAGCCACTTTTAAGTAAATCCTAATTGAGATGGAGAGGACCTTCATATCAGAGTATGTATGCAGCCCCCTGTTAAAAGGACCGAGCAATGAACAATCGGCATTTGGATTTTAATATTTAATCTCATTTCTGTCGGTTTTTGGGCGAAGTTAGAGCAGTGGAACCCAGTGTTTGTACTCCAACTTTAATTCATTTTTAATAAATTGTCAGAAGCTTGTTTTTACACAGCCATCTTGTTTTGTTGTTGCGTTCATCTGTTGTGCACTCAGTTATTCTTGAACTCGTCCAAATAAAGGCTTTGACGCTGGAGTGTTCGTGTTTCCTGCCTTCAGTCGACATGCATTTTGCAGACTGCCTTTATGCTAGAGGAGGAGCTCATGTTTGAACACGCAGCAGCCTAAACGAGTCAAAAATAGTTCTTCAGGACTAGTTTAACAGACCACGAAGAAACTCAAACCATTTTGCTTACAAAACATGGAGGAAAGGCTCGGATCCACTTATTTGCTTCCAGAAAAATGTCCTGTTTTTTGTGTGTTCAAAATGGGCTTAATAGCGAAGCATATCTTTTAAATTAGTTTTTAGATAATTGATTTAAATGAAAGGAAAAGAGTAGAGCAGTTTTCATACCTGAGTGTAATAAAGTGAATTTATAAATTCTGTTTTAATTTCTTTTGTCATGTTTGGTTTAAGCTATCTCTCTTTTTCTAAATGCAAACTGTTTTTTGTTTTTCTCTTTCACTTTGAAGGTTGGGTCTTTCTGTTACTCGGTAATAAACGGAAACCTTGTCCCTCCTTTGCAGGTGCAGCGTATCGAGGAGCTGAACGAGCTGGACATGGAGCTCTACGACTACGCCAAGGACCTGTTCCAGCAGCGCTACCAGTACACCCGCCAGCAGGAGCGGCGGCAGCAACGCATCAAGAACCACATGCAGCAGAGCCACCAGGGTCTCGGCCTGAGCGTCGGTCTGTGGCCCTCCCGCGGGCAGGCCAGCTCACAATCAGCACTGGAGGACGCGGAGAGAGAGGAGCGGGAGGAAGGCGAGGAAGGTGGCAGAACGGAGGAGGCGGGCGCCCGGCTCCCCACCGAGGACTATATGAACCAGATCATCAACCGCTGGTAGCAACAGAACCAGAGCAAACGGCAGAAACGCCAAAGTCATACTCACACACTAATCTCCGGAGAGTGGCACCTTTTTCAAAGACCCAAACCCCAGGGCCGCAAAGGATCGCAGTCTGGTTGCTATAGCAACCGGAGGCTGGTCGCTGCATCGTCTCTCATTATTGAGGTTTGCCCAGTTGTTATCGCCGCCTGCCTGCCCTTTTCGCCTACCCTGCTACATCTCCTCGTTTCTTTGACTCTGTCATCATCATTACCTCCCGAGCAAAGAGAGAGGAGGACATTTTTAGAAGATGCTGACAACATCCAGGCTTTCTTTTTTCCTCCTGTATCCCTCGCCTCCTCCGCTGCCTGACGATGGGGGGGGTAGCCAGAAATAAAGGACATATCAGGTTTGTGAAATTTCAGTTATTCTTTCCGGATATTTCCTACATCAGAGGAACTGGAAAGGCTCTGAACAAAAGGACAAGAAGTACGACAGCATCTGAGACTATATCAGGGAGCAGGAAAAAAAAAAACAAAAAAAGTGCTGAAAGTTGCGTAGTGGAAGCACTGCGCTTGCATTGAACACCCATTTCATTCATGAGCAAACGTGTGTCCTCGAAAAGTCTCATCGTGTATTTTAAGATGATTTTTATTTTTATTTTGGTCTTTATGGTTTGTTCAAAAGCCGAACTGTAATAACACTGAGACCAACATTGCTGCCTAAATAAAAATCCTTTTCTTTCTCGTTTTTTATTGTTTTAGATGTCAGGAAAAGGGTCGGATTGACGAGCAATGGACCATAGCCATTACTGAAGCCTTGCTTCTTTTAGGAAAGGTGTCGCTTGTGTGTCTGATAAAGGTTCCCAAAGCTCCTGTCACTTTAACAAGTTCATTATTTTGCCTTTTTCTCTCCCATTCTTTTTTTTTTTTTTTTTTTTTTATCAGTCTTGCAAAGAAAGACATCCAATTAAAGAACCGGATCTCACACAGGTGCGAAGGAACCGAAAGCAGCAGGGTGAGATAGGGGTGGGGGGGTGGTTTGTTGCCAGGAACCGTGCAGCGCGAGCGGCAAGCGCTTTGGAAGCCTTAACTCGGACAAAAAAAAATGCTCGAAATGGGATCTGCACAACTACCGGTCACCATGGCGATGTGAGCTCTTAATGTGTCTGTGGCATTTTAGCTTCTTTTCTTCTCCCCCTGTTTTTTTTCTTCCCTGACTTCTTTGTAAAAAGCAGCCATCTCTTACAAGCCACTGTCCCATCCTCTGGAAGGGCAAGCGTTGCCGTGGTGACCTGCAGTTGGTCGCAAAGAGCATACGGGGCGAGGTCGCAGTGCCTCTATTTCTTGGATCATAGTCAACATAATTATTGCCACATATTAAGTCTGCATTGTACTACAGTAATTTTATCTTTGACTACTTGTGTGTGTGTGTGTGTGTGTGTAAATAGTGTGTACAGGAAAAGAGAGTGGTCTTTGCGTTTGTAAAAAGTGAGAATGGCCGACAGCATGTTTGTGAACAACTCATTCATGACCAATTATTTTTGCCATTTCCTGTTTTGTTTTTTTCTTTTTCTTTTTTTTTTTTTTTACAGACAGATCAAATTATTTCAAGCCCTTTTTCTTGTCTCCTTGTTCCGATTGTTACCCATACCTATAGTTGCAAATTATTTATATTTGTATAAAAAAATCTGACCAATCTGCACTTTTAATCCAGGTTTTGAACCTTCATTAGAAAAAAGAAACTGTTTTCCAGCTGCTTGGTCATATCTTCAAAGGTGCTCCTATGATCCCACAGGGCCCGACTTGTTGACCTGCACAGATAAGCGAGGTTACAGCCGGAGCCTTTTTCCACAGACTGTTTGGCTGATTGTTGACACGCTGCAGGCTGATGGTTTATCCCCGACTCCACGTTTTATTAATCTCAGCAGGAAGTAGATGCTTGAGATATCTTCAAAAAATATATATTCGGAGACGTATTGCAAGTTATCCCATCCCCTCCCTGAACAATGTTTGTGTAGGAAACCCATTTTGAGTGAATCATAGATAAAAGCATAGAGTGATGAGATTACAGCTGAGGTTATAGCTACAGTGCCTTGCAAAAGTATGTATATATTTTCTTACATTTTGTCACATTATGGGTACACACTTGGAATATATTTCAGGAGGGATTGTAGGAGAAACACAAAGTAGTGCATCATTCTGAAGAGAAAGCAATATGTTTTTTAAAGTTCTTGTGTGGATAAAAATCTGAAAGTGTGACATTTGTTGCCCACTTGAGATGAGACATGTTGGATGACTATTTGTTCTCATTCTTTTGTGTTATTTCCCTCAATTTTAGCAGTTAGCAGAGTCTTTTAATGACTGGACTTATCCTCAGCAAAATATTTCCTCCTGTTGCTCATTCCTACAATCAGATGCACTTTTCAGATCCTCTATTTGCTAAAATCAGTTATCCAATACTTTTGAGTTGGTCGATCACACAAAATCACAGAAAACACACTTAAACGTGTCCTTTTAATGTGACAAAATGTAAGCATTTAAATGGTGGGAAACCTTTTGCAGGCCGCTGTTTTACCTAAAGTTAAACTTTTGGCGTTTTGTTTTAAAATGAGATCAGCTTTGGAGCCTACTCATGAAAATCAAGGATAAAACAAAACAAAGCCATGTGTTTGTTGGGAAGTAATTGTTTCTGATATGTTTAATTCAGCCTCAGAGAAACAAATACTTTGTGTCATAGGTTGACTCCAAATGATGTTTAGCTAAGAATTTGGAAGGTAAATGTGGGAGAAAACTGAGGAAATTTCAAAAGTGCGCTGGAGAGAAAACGGGCCGCTGTGCGTTGGAGTTTAAGCTACGTTTAGTAGATGGAAGCAGCCGTCCCCATTGGTCTCTGCTAGATGTTTTTCTTCTAAGGTTTGGACAGTTTGGTTTTAGCTAATCATTACAGAAACCTGCTTTTGTGGTGCGATCTTTGCTTTAAATATGGAATGAATCGTGACGGGAAGGAGACAAAAATGAAGGGATTAAACAAAGTATTAGGACTCATTTATCGCCAGTGTGCTTTTCTTTCTTTCTTTTTTTTTTTGCACAGTGTTTCAAAGCAATGCAATATGGACAGAAGAATGGATTTTGGAGGAGAGAAGCTCCCTTTTCATATTAACATCCCCATCATTGTCTTTTTCTGTAACTGGGGACTTGAAAACGCCGCAGCTTCAGGCTTTTTGCCCATAACTTGTAAATCAGAACCAGGTTTGCATCGGTGTTGGTTTAGGCTCCCATCCAATACGTGTAGCTCTACATTTGTTATAGAGCAAAAGGCAGAAACCCATCCTCCAGGTATGGGGGTTTATCTTTTTGTTTCTAAGCGTTCCATTTTTTGAGTGATAATCATATTCAAATACTGTTTTTCCAGTGTGTGCGTGTGTATGTTTGCGTGGAAAAGAGAAAAGAAGCTTTTTACTGACATCATTCCAGAGAAAAGTTATGCTCAAATATATTTCATTATGTTTATCTGATGTCTTAACCTTATTTCCTTTGTGAGAACACAGCAAGGCATCATCCTTCTTTTTAAAGATGTGTTAAAGAGAGCGTGAAAGGGATTTGTTTTTGTTGTTTTTTTTAATTGATAAGCAGGTTGTCTCTGCCTCCTTATCTATGCATCTTTGTGGGTTTGTTTCCTTATGATTGAAAAACTGAATCATCAAATCACCAATTAAAATATTTCATTTTTACAGACCTGTGTTCTGTATTTCTTCTTTGTTTTTTTTCTTGGTACAGCACCTTAAC
Organism: Jordanella pulchra; assembly: GCA_034780135.1. Lineage (NCBI taxonomy): Eukaryota > Metazoa > Chordata > Actinopteri > Cyprinodontiformes > Cyprinodontidae > Jordanella > Jordanella pulchra. The sequence continues at coordinate 3,676 of JAUZNJ010029025.1, read as the reverse complement.
AGTATATTTGTGGTTTGTAAAACCATAATTTACACTCTTACTTTGCCAAATAGCTCAAGCTCAATTAGAAAGGCGGAAAAACATCTGAAACCTGAATATTAACAATAACAGTGTTTATTGTGCGACTTAGTCATCTTTTGTTTATAGCCATCAACGCCTGGGGATATTTTTTATAACTAAAAAAACTGCTATGATTGGGATTGGTTTTCTGTTTAAACCCTTTACTCTGGTTATTTACACATAATTAATAATAAAATTATAAACTGTTGGCAGACGAGGTCATTAGGGCCTGATAAGTCAAAATAGACTTGAATTAAGACATACTTTAGGGCAGTATTTTTATTTGTTTGTTTATCTCACTGTATAAAGTGGTACATTTTCAGCCATAATGGCTGACTAAACACAAAAAAACATAATAAAATCACAAAATATTGACAGTAGAAGGAATATTCTTTTATTCAACAGCTGCAGTGTTTTCCTGCTCCAATTTTTTTTTTTTTTTTTTTTTTTGCCTTTTTATTGGTATTCTTTAACGTTCTCCTGTATGCAGCTCCATCCATTTTGACCATCTTTCTCTTTCCCCACAGCATGATGCATTAACCACCATAGGTATGATGTGTTTGGGGTGAAATGCAGTGGACGTTTCCACTATAAATGCTGCCAGTCCCCCCAGTGGTCTTTGGTAAACAGGACTCCACCTTTCAGTGGCTTTCCTCCCGTTACTGTTTTAAAAGATAATTGTTTCCTTGATGCGTTCTCCCACCCGGGCTATGCATACTGCAGCTCCTCCAGACTTTCCACAGTTCCTCATTGAAAACTTTTGCCATGTTTCAACAAGATTTCACAGGAAATCTTGTTTTTTTCTTTTCACATTTAGTCGTTCAAAAATGGAAATGACATCTGAGGCGCTGAACTTGAAAGTCAAAGAGATCTCATGAAAAGCTCACTCTGTGGTTGTGAAAACTTGTGCCACTCGGTTCTTCCACATATCCACCCACAGACCAATCTGTTGCTGGAGGACATTTCTACCACCCGCCCAGACCGACCACAGGACCATGACCCTGAAAAAGCAGCTCGTTCCCATTTCTAATGACGGCCAGAGTCCTGTCAAAAGTGATCTACAGCCTAATTTGGCTGCGAGACACAACCAGACTGCTAAACATGCATCCCCACTCACACACACAGGTTTTCTTCCTTGGTCCTTTGTGGCAGGTAAGGGATTGACAACAACAAGCTGAGGTGAATTTAATCTCCTGTCCTTGGAATCAAAGGAGTAAAGTGCAGGCGTTAACCCCTCCATCTCATCATACGTCTTCAGCTTCAACTCCGACCTCTCAAGGCAGGGTTGGACGATGATTTGCATGGACAGTGACAGTAAGATGAAGGGAGATTAAAACAGACAATGCAAAGAAGAATGTAAGGGGATTTAGAGTCCAAGAGGGTCTTTATGAAAGACGATAGCAACAGTTATTTTCTAAGAATCTTGTATATAAAACAAACTAAAAGGGAAAGGAAGAGTGGTGCAGCCTCCCTTACTAAATCTGACTGTTTAATGCTTCCAGTTGCTCTGGATCACTGTCATTTCAAGTGCAGCTGAGTTAAACAAACAACGGCAGATCAGCTACCGCAGAGGGACGGACATGTGCACTCCTGCTTGTGAGAATGTGCAAACTGGTTCCTGCAGGGATGGAAGGGAGGTGGGGGTCCAGTTCTGAGGGATTCTCCAGGCTTTGTCTACCGTCCATCATCAGGGGGTCAAACTGGCTCAAGCTTTTCTGCACGGTTCCAAAGCTCGTTTCGAGCAAACAAAGAAACCCTGGCGTTATTATTGCTTATTTCCAACATGGAGTTCAGCTGATAAGGTCACATCAAGTGGCTTTCATGCATGCGTCAGAGACTGCGTATTGTCATCCTAGAGGGTTGCCCTCGATGGCGCAGATCATGACAGTTAAGCCTTTTTTTGTTTCTAGTTGAGTCATTCCCAGCAGATGTCCTGGATTAGACTTTCACAGTCATGTACACAATGGGGATAAATTTCCAAACACAAGTAATCTGCAGAGATTCAGCTCACAGTTTTGTCATTTTGTAAAAGCAGAGGGCAGAGAGAGAGATGAGCGCGGAGTGAGAGACCTTTTTTTTCCGTCTGCAGTCCTATAAATATGATTAGATTGAACATCTGGTGCTTTTATCTGACCCTCCACTCTGGGTCTGGCTTATCTCTCAGAACAACATCCAAATCGTCTCGATTGACAATACAGATGAACTACAGAATAAAAGCTCTCAGGCAACAATTTGCAGACTAATATCATTGAGAGAGCAATCTAAAGCATCCCTCAATTATATTAATGTCTAAAACATATGCTTATCGTTATGATCAGGAGTGTGTGACAGTATGGAGCTTTAATCTAAGGGGTTATGAAAAACAGATCTGCAGATGCATTTACATTAAAGTCCCACAAATGTTGTTTTTTGGATATAGTTTAAACCGCAGCTGAGGACTAAAGGAAAACAAAGATTTCTGCCACTTATGCACATATGTTCACAATCACTCCAGTCCTTGGTATGGGGACCACATTTTTATTCAATGGCTCGTCTTTTTAGTCAGCTTCCTTTAAACATTGTCTTGACAGGAAATGGCGATGAGGGAAAGGTGGAAGACCTCCGCTGCGCCCCTCTTCTCTGATTTTATTACTTCCTCTGGGAACTCCTTTGGGACTGTATAAAAAGGATCAACTTATTATCATATATTTTTAGGTTTTTTTGTTTGTTACTTAATATATGGCTTTGTTTCATGAGTCTTGATTTTGACTGCATCTAAAATGTAGGCGTATCCGAAGGGTTTTAAGGTCATACATCAACACAAAGTGAAACCCAATGAAGGATAAACACATTTATTTTTAAGTAAAGACGTTTTTGTCCACACTTTTTTGCAAAACAGCTCAACCTCAGTCAGACTGGATCTAAGGAAATCTATAAAACATTCATCAGGTTTATAGAGATGTCTTCAGCTGGATTTAGGCCTAGCTTTGGTCATTATAACAGACAGAGGCTGATAGTAACCAGTTACATTTAACTAAGTAACTTTTGGGGGGGGGTCTACTTTTAGGAGAAGTTTTAAAGCATTGTGCTTTTGCTTGAGTAAAAATGTGACCCTTGAGTAAAGTTTCTGTCTACTCCCTTCATTCATTAGCCTACTGAATACGAGCTTGGTTTAAACAAATATGCACCATTAAGAGAAACACTTTTTTTTGCACTCAAGGTTTATTGGTTAAATGTTAGCCCCCTCGTCTGAGTTTTCCGTGTTATTTGGAGGTTGTGTGAAAATACAGTAAACTGTAATTTAATCCGTTCTTAGTGCTATAACTATTGATTTTGAAAGCTTTATAATTGCAGCACAGTGTTTTACTCCTAGATATGGTGTCTTTTAGGTGACCAGTTATTTTTCAGCGCTACACAGTTTGTTTCTGCCAAAAACTCTTAACTTTGATAATCTCTGACCTTTCTACTATATATTGTTCTCTAGTAAACCTCTCGGGCCATCATAATAAGGTGTGATTAAACAACAAACAAGTGATTGAACTGATTTTATTTAGGGTGTGGAGAGTTTTGGTTTAACACAACATGTCAAACAAGCAACACACACTCATGGACACACACTGGACCTTGTTATCAGTAA
>JAUZNJ010029023.1:0-15678 GCA_034780135.1 Jordanella pulchra | reverse complement strand
ACTTTGCCAGTATGTGACGTGTGAATTTCTCCGCTGTGAGATCAATAAAACTCATCTAATCTAATCATCTAATCTAAATGGAAGACAAGGTAAAAATGAAGAGCAAGGAAAGAAAATGGAAATTAAAGACACAAAGAAAAAAGTAAAACATCTGAAACAATCTTCATGTGGAAGAACTGAAGGAAGGAAATATTAATGCAAGAAAGGACTGAAGTAGGGGAAGAATGAAGGAGGGGGACTAATTTGAGATAAAGAAATAAAAACCAAAGCAAGAAAGCAAATTAAGGTTGCAAGGAGGGATAGTATGTATGGCCATGAAGCAGAGTGAAAAGTGAGGATACAAGAAGGGCATCAGAGATGAATGACAAGTCAAAAAGACAGCATATAGGAAGGAAGGACAACGTAAAGATATTTAGAAAGAAAGGTCTTAAAGTACAAATATTTTCCTGTCCTTAACTTTTCTTTTCCATAGTCATCCACTCCTGGAAAATGAATAGGAAACCCAAATAGCCTTCAGCTCCAGGAGACATTATGTCAGCAATCGACCTCCTAGACATTCAGCACTTCTGAGAAGCATTTTTGTTCATGTGTGACCAGAATGCAGGCAGAGGGGTAGCAGACTGCAGCGTCATGGTGTGCTGCTAGCCTTCATCTGCAGCAGCTCAGGCTAATCTGCAAAGGCCCAGGCTCATTCAGGACAAAGCAGCACACCGTACCAATTAATACTGATAAGCTGCAACACACACACACACACACACACACACACACACACACACACACACACACACACACACACAAGTCACTGGTTCTAGAGAGATATCTATATAATCCCAAAAGTCTGCATCTGCAGGAATTGTTTGGTGTGGTTAAAGTGCTTAAATTGGATCACCTTGATCTGGAAAAAAAGCCTTATAGTGTTGGTGGAGTGGGGGGTGTTATACTAAACAAAAGGCAGCCCAAGATAGAAAGGAATGAGTCAGACAAGATGAGGGAAAACACCAGAACAAGTCTGCCGACATATCATTGGAGCCAGTGCAGTCCTGATGCAGCAGGTGAACTGTAGCCTCACCATGCACCATATTCCTTTATTTCCTGATAAATGGCTCAAACCAACACACGTTAAAACATCAAGAGCACACCTCAGATGGCTATGTTCTGTGTTAGTCATTAGCAGGTTACAAGCATGGCTGGACTATTCAGCAGGGCTCCCTCCCTCAGTAAATACTGCCCTCATGTGGTGAAGAAGTGAAACAAAAACATAATTAATGAGGGTGGGACGATTCATGCTGCAATAAACACAAACAGCAGGAAAGTTATTTTGGCAACATTAATTTTTGTTTTTATTGAATCAAGAACAGTAGATTTCAAAAATAAATTTGCATGTAAAATATCATTAAAAGCAGAATTTTTCCAGCATTTAAATCACCTGTTATGCATAAAAAATAAAATAAAATATGAAAATCCCTTGTGGCACCAGCATATACAAGCAAAGAAATCCATTTAAATTCATAAAAGGAGGATAAGTTAAAATATTCAACACATTACATTTGGTGGTCTGCATGTCAACCCTTTTTGACCTCTTTAAAAAACAATCCCTAATCCTTCATTAGAGATTCATTGCAGCAGATTCGAGGTTTTAATCCACATTTAAATGAATCCAACTGTATACACTGACACACAAAGTAGATAATGATACAAAAAAAAATACATACATTTTTCAGTGTTTACATGTAGTAATGCATTTAGAAACAGTGTTTTACATTCTATGGCTTTAAAGACTGTTACATAAAAAAAGATGTTTGCCCATTTTAATCAAAAAGGCTACAGGAAACAGAAAAAAAACAGCAAGAAAATGTGCTAAAACATGATAAGACAGCAGTTTAAAAACCTAATGTCGTCACGGTCTGTGGCTCTCGTCTCGGCGCTGCCTGATTAACTGCAGCTAATGGCTTCTCCACATGATGCCTGGTTCACACCGACTTCATGCCAGCTGGGCCTGAAAACCAACAGATGCAGCTACCAGGATTTATTGGACTTCTGCAAACCAAGTTACATCTTTAACCACAGCAGGTAGGAATATTTAATATTCTGAAACATCTCCCTGATAAACAGGCTCGTATCCACCTCAAATTTCATAACCTGAACATAGTTTGGAAACGGTTAATTATGCTGGGATATTAAACATACAGTTATTTTACATTCTTGTAGCTGTGCACCAAAACAGTTTGCATCAGGCTCACCAAAAACAAGCAACACATCCAAATCTATCTCACAATACAGACCACTGACAACATGGCGGAAAATATTCACATTCCCAAAGATATTACTCTACGAAAGAGTGAAACTGTGTCCTTTACAAACAGAAATGCGTCCAATCATCCTCTTAAACATCCCATTCTTTTTTGATCCTCAGACAATCATGGCAGATGACACGAAGCTCTCTCCGCGGCCGATGTAAGGGCCCCCGTTATAGCCCTGAGAGCCACTGTCTGTACGCATGTAAGGAGGCGGACCATCGTGGTTCACAGAGTCATCAGAACGTAAAGAGTTAGGAGAGAAGTAGTGCTCTCCATCGTGTGCTCCAAGATCCCCATCAACATCATCTTCCTGGTATCCATCGAGGTTCTGCCGATGACAAAGGTTATAAGCAAATGTAAATATATATTAAATCTAATTTTATTTATTTAGAGCTTTTTCTGCATACAGCAACGGAATAAGGTAGAAACAGTTTAAAAACAAGTCATCGCACAAAAAGTATACATAGTTGAAAGGAAAAGAGCACACACCTTTCTCACAGTCACACATGCACATATAGACAGTGCAAATAATAAATATATCAGTTAAGATAAGCAGGTAAATATTTATAAATAAATAGATCAAATTCAGGTAAAAGCTAAGCTAAAAAGGTTGGTCTTGAGCCTCTTTTCAAAAACATCCAACCCGGACAAATGTATATATATACTGGATTTATTTTTCCCCGATTTGATTTGATCTACCGAAAAAAAACATAACAAAAAAAACCCCAACATCATATGATAATTGGAGATCTGAAGAAAAAACAGAACAGAAAAGTAACACAGAAAAATCCGTTGCATCTAAAATGACTCAATCTTCCAGGATTATAAAGGGTAGGAGTGCTTCTAGACAAAACTGAAGCATAGCTCGGTTACTACTAGATGCCTGGGAATGGAAGTGGTCCCCAACCCTTTAACAGCTGCAAAAGACTTGGTGCCAGCAACCCCTGAGATTCAAGTTTCTTCATTAAGGCTCCTCCTAAACCCTGCAGGTACGAAGAAGGCTGAAGTACCCAGTTCAATGCCCACAGACAGCAAGTCTGTCCTTAGATCGCTCCTGTTCCCTTATAGATGGGCTAAAAGCAGAAGAGACATTTTCTTGTAATGTGCTTTAAAGATTACAAATAAAGTTGATTACTGGGATTGAAAAAAAAAAAAATTATAATCCTGAGAGGTTCGAGGATTTCAGTTCTTTCAAACAATGACTTAAATTCAGAGCTTGTTGGACCCGTGGATCAGTGATTATACACAACAGGAAGGTAACTAATGACTCCAGTATAATCAAAATAAATAGATCTTTAATTTGGTAGTCAACAAAACTTAGCTTTAGATCATAAATGTGGACATAGTTGTTAATTATGAGGCTATTTCTAAATTTTGACATGTACAAAAACAGAAGGTTAGTGAGCTATAATCTGTTTTGTAGAACTATGAGCGAGATGAAATCCAGTTCTTTTTACTGAACTGTTTTAATACAAGTCTTTTCAAGGAAAACTTACTTAATTTCTATAATTTGATTCAAAATGTCAAACATTCAGAGATTATATATCCAGGGAAAACAATCTAAATGATTTCAAGTATTTGTTTATTTTTTTTGTTTTTTTATACATAATCTGAGCTTCCAGCTCATAAAATCCAAGAAAACAGAAATTCAAAAATTGAATACTGTGAAGAAATCAACTTTTACTTCTTAGTTTTTGCAAAAAAGAAGGAAAGAAATTAGGATCTCATCAAGTTAATCAAAATATGCTGCTTTTTAAATTGCTGGTCTTGAATCTATGATCTATGGAATTTTAGAGGTTTTTGAATGAAACTATGGAAAACAACTTTTCCAGACATTCCCGTTTTGTGGAAAGTTTCTGTAAATGCCACTGTCCCATGACCCACATTTTACTCTACATGTATAGTTCTAGAGATACAGAGAAAAAAATAGATCTTTAAAGTTGAACCGTGTCATTTACTTTATTCTTTAAACAAAAACGGTAAAAAAAGAACTTTATTAGTCTAGTTTATTAGTCTAGTAAAATTAGTCTTTTATGGGCTTCAAATACAAGAGGTCCTGTAGAAGAGTTTTAAAAATGGGAAACTTAAACTAGAGTAAGAGGAGAAAACAGTAGACAAATACACAAGCAATTTTAGCTCATCCACAGATTCCTAGGGTTGCCAATACCATACCCTGCCCACCTCTTGGTGGCGCCACCCACTAAGGAAGATTTTAGTGAAACTAATTCCGCTATTTGCGCTAATGCTTTTTTTAAACAAAATATTGCACATTAGTTTACAGTTTATCCCAAACTCACCACCCTGGTAAAGTATTCTAGCTAAAAACATTTGCTAAATAAATCATGATGCTCTGTAGAAGCGTTGGATAATGTCATGAATATTTAATAGAAGCTCACATGAGGCATCTCTGTGTTAGAAAGAACTCAAAGGTTATCCAGTGATGTTAGAATTAAAATTGGATTCATTAAGAAGCAGAAGATGCTCTCACCGTCATGGGCTCTGGGCTTTGGGTGGAGTACTGCAGAGGTCTGTCCACTGTGGAATTATTCGGCATCATTGGCTGCTGATGTACACAAAACACATTTATTACATCTTAAGAAATCAAGTCAAATCACACCCAGATACTTCTATCTGACACCGTCTTTGATTATGTTTGGCTCTACAAGCATTATTCGAAGGAGGCTCACCCTGGTGGCAGAGTTGTTGGTCTTCTTGGGAGGAGGGGGCTTGTACTTGGGAGGACCTCTGAAACAAAAAACACCCAGCTGTCATGTTTAGTGAGTCACAGAAATGTGAGGCACGTTGTATGCCATGCCATCTGAGGGAACAGATTTACAAAGAACAGACATAAAAAAAAAAAAAAAAAAAAAAGGAGTGAAGTGAAAGCGAGTCGCCCACGCTCGGTCCGTCACAGATACTCACTCTCCTCTGAGTTTGTTGTTTTTGTGTTTGCGGTACATGGCTATGCCTGTTCCAATGATGGCTATGAGCAGAATGACCCCGATGATGGCACCGATAATGCTGCCTGTGGTGGGACCCTTCTCTGGGAGACGGGTACCTGGAAAATAAAACCAAAGATTTTAAGTAAGAAAAGACATTTTAAAAGATACTTTAGAAAAATAACCCCCTGCTTTGAAAACCTGGTAACTGATTATTTATGCAAAGGATGAAAAGCACAAATCCCATCATATCCAGCAATGAAGGAGATTTTGGATCATATTTATTTACAAGTTGAGTGCCAGGTAAAATAAATGTTCTGCATAGGGATAAATATGAAGATCAATATGAATATGAAGTGGTTTTCTGTAATGCTGGCCTGTTTAGGAAAACTAAAAGGTCAAACCTTTAAGATCAATGGAAAAACCTCCTGTACCCATTTCTTTTGTTTTTGTCAGTATTCTCAATGAAACAAAGTGTAGTACCAGAAGAAGCTGACCTGACTAAATAGAATATTTTCCAAACTAAATGAACCCAACCTACAGTTCATAAAAAAAGTCCCTGAAATCTATAGTTATTTGTCCTTTACGAAACTATTGAGGAGTTTTTTTTTTTTCCCCACTCTGCTTTGCTGGATAGTTTTAATTCGGACTCATTAGAGGGAATTTGATCATAAAAAACACATTTAGTTCCCATCATCTCTATTTGATACAAGTCAAGACTTTGACTGGGCCATTTCAAAACCCTCACTGTAGGTTTTGCTTAAAACAAAAAACAGAGGTAGGAACTATTTGCATAATCCAAGCACACATGAGATTAAACCCACAGACTGACAGATGAGGATTCATGATATTTCTAACAGTGCAGAAGCAATAATTGAATCAAGTTGACTGTTTTTTTTAGCTTAATGCAACATAAGTATTGCACACCTAAAAAGTCTATCTGACCAAGTTAAAGAAAAACAATCAGCAGCAATAGACAATCTAGACCATTTTAATCACTTTGTTATCATTAATACTATTCTGTTTGAAATAAAAAACAGTCTCTCTGTGTAATAAATCTAGTTGGAAAATCTCCTCAGTCCTGAATATGTCAGTCTATGGTTGTTGGAGTTATGCTAAAAGGAAAGCAAAAGCGAGAGACACAAACACTTGTTGACAGAGAGTAAGGTGCATGCTGACTTTCAATGTGTGAGGGGATCATCAACTTTCTACAGAGCCTCAAACTTTGTGTGGCCTTCAGATTTATCATAAGAAAGAGCTTCGGTTTCTGTGGCCGAGTGGCTGCATCTAAGCCTTACATCACCATGTGCAGAACAGGTCTATTAAAAACTCATCATCAATGTTTATTTTATGCACATTTCAAAAATTTGCAAAAAGGTTTTTATGGTCGCTCAAGGTGGTTTTAGACTTTTCTTCGGGAAAAAAAAGGCACACAAGAGCTGAGGAAACCCATTTGTTGAATAAATTCTGACACAGCGAATATTTACTTCACATGACTAATCAGCTGAGACAGCTGATGTCTCTGGATGACATTCAACATTAATATTACTTGCAGACACGATGAATAAAGTACAACTTGCTTGACTGAAACACATTCATGAAAACTTTGATACATCACTGATCTGTGGTCCGCGCTAGTTTTCTACTTCTATTTCTTGTTTATTACAGCTGAAATATAATTACACGTAAACATATTACATTACGTTTTGCATTGCATTGTTTACTCGCTGCAATGGATACATTCAATTCACATTTTCTTTTCTTTAATATTTTGCATGCCATGTGCAGAGAAACGCAGCTAGTGAGGACGCATCGTCTGCAGTTACAAAAATCAGGACTTTTTGGTCAGGTGATCCAGTAAATGCAGCTGAGACGGAGAATCGTACCGTTTGATCACATTGTGTCAGATGTAGTGCAGAGCGGATCCTGCTGTACAACTGTTTTTCATTAGCAGGTCTTGTATCATTAGCGCATGGGATGGCTGCACATTAGAGCAGTCATCACGATCCATAAAAACAAGGATGGTCATGTTTGGTGTGTAGGAACCTCACACACCTTTACAAAGGTCCTACCTTAACCTAAACAAATGTATCTGGGATGAATTATTGGCGAGAATGTGAGCAAGGCCTTCAGTTCCAACATCGGTGTATGACCTTACATTTGCACCTTTGGAGGAATGTTAAACTTTCCATAAAAAACACTTCTAAACCGTGTAGAAAGAAAGAAATCATCCTAGAAGAGCGGTTTTAACTTTAAACATAATATAGCCAAAACGGATTTCACTCAAATTTATGCATTTGAAGGCAGATGATCCAATACTTTATGCAGCGCTGTGTGCCTTGAGAATCTCATGCCCTAAATGTTAAACCTCCAACAAAGAATGACCTGAAATATTAAAATGAAGCATTTATGATATGAAAGGTGAGAAAAAGAAGGCTAAATGACAAAATTAAAATACCAGAACTACTCACCTCTTTCCATTTCAATAATCATATATTGGCTCTCATTATTTGCATGACCTTTTCTAAACTCCACAATGCCCAGGTTGGAAGGCACTGATATAACAACCATTACTATTAATGAAATGTCATGTAGCACAAGGCAGGAAGATATCAGACGATACTTCACGTCACTATGAGTGGCTTAATAATGCAAGAGAATAAAGAAGAAAAAAAGAAAAAACAAGAGAGTGACTGAAAAGGATGAAGAAATGCCTGTGTGGATATGTACAACACCAGTGCTGAAGTACAGGAGCGCCTTGATTAGAGTGTCGAGTCACAGGGGTGATTAAAAAGAACCAGAGGAATCATGCAGAGAGTCGACTAATGAACCATGACCACGCTGAGCATCAGCCGCTTTCAGACACACACGCACACACCGATGAGGCATGTTTACTGAAGGTGCAGCTCGACTCATTATCCTCGGTATTCCTGGGGGATTATGCTAATGAGGGGGAGGTAAAGGGCAGAGAGGATCTGAGGCTCATCTGATGAGAACAAACTCCTCGTCTTAGTAATTGGAGGGGTCATGATTGAGCGTCATTAGCCTTCTAATTACAATTCTTTTCCAACAATAGACTACTTTGAACATCTCCTAAAATAATTTCCATTCTTTTGTACGTACAGAAGCTCCTCTAATGATCCTGTCTTCTCACAGCATTCGTTACATTTTGCTACATCACCTCCAAGAGCGACCCAGCATGATCTCTGCAGCGGAGAGCAAACCTGTGGGTTTCCTCTCTCCGTTGGGCTTTATATTCTAATTCATAAAAGCTGAAGTCAAAGGTTCCTATGCTCCATAAACACATGTCACTTTTGGATCATTACATTTATTATTGCAACCCAAATCTGTTTGAAAGAAAAGCACAGAGTCAGAAAAACAATCAAAAGGCTCCTCACAGACAAAAAGCAAGTTCTCTTTATACAGCAGATGGAGAAAGTCTGTTGATGAGGTGAACAGAGTTAATTGTGTTTTTTGGAAAGCTCACGCTGCTAATTTATTGTTACAAAAACAAACCTTCAAGCTTGTAATTTTCATTGTCAGAGTCTTGACGTGATGATGCACTCAGTCAGATCAAACATTTGCGTGATTCATAGGAGCACTTCTTTTTAACTTCCCTTATATTTAATTATATTATTACCAACAAAATGGGGAACTGTGAAACACTTCAGCACGGATTTACTGAAATGGGAGCATAAAGTAAGAGGAATTTACATGTTATCCAAACAGAAAAAAAAAGAAAAGAAATAAACAAAGTATTTGGCTGAGATAAAAAGAAAAAAAATCTGATTTAAATAAACTAAAAATCTATAAGTAAGAAAATAAAGATGTTTTTAAAACAAATTTGATATTTTAATGACTGCAGAGTAGTCTGGTATAATTCAAGATTAATGAGATTTTCAGTGTTCCAGCCTGAAATGATGTTAAGTTGCCTGCAGGTTATCCACTGTGTTTAACTTTTTTTTTTTATTCTGGTAGTTAAGAAATCAAATTAAAGACGAGGAGGACAGCAACTATTTAATGCATTGGTCTAATTTGATCAAAACCCAGTCAGATATTTGAAGTAAACATTCACTTTTAGATGCAGTTCTTTAAAAAAAGAAATCTTGCACTCATATAATGTTTACTGCAACAGGATAGTCAAAAGGAAGGTTTGAAAAACGATCCAAAATTACTTATTAAACAGTGAACAGATCTCACCCAAAATTATATAAATGAACACATCATCCTATAGATGTCTGCGTTTTAAACATACCTATATTTTACTTTAAAAAAAAGACCATTTCCCTGGCAACTCCCCAAAATGTTAAAGAAAAGAGAAGTCACTGAGATAAGCGGATGTCTGCTGACCTTAAATTTTCAGGAAATTACAACAAGAATCTGGCCACTCAGCCTATACTGCCCCATGTCTGCAGTCAGGACCAATTGTTTTTTTTAAGAGACAGTCTGAAAAGTACAAATAGGATGGTAGGTAGAAAAAATGAATGAAAGAATTTTGCTGTTTATATACAAATTGCAGCACAGAGCAGCGGCTTGAGGTCACTAACCTTCAATAAATGTAATTCAAAAATTAATTTAGAATTAATGACTTTTGTACTAACCTTTAAGACTTTTCCAAATAACTACAGCATGTGCAGTATGTTGATTGTTAATTCAATTAGCCATTTCCTGATAAGTTCTTGCATATTCTGTTGGAGATCCTTCTGCCTGTTGTTGGTTTCAAAACAATTTAAAATGTCCAGAACCACATAAAAGGAAACCTAATTCAAATGTTAGAGTTTAACACACGAAAGGCTAAGCCTCACTGACTGGTTTTAAAACAGATCTATGCATCCATCTATCATAAAAAAACATGCTCTTAATAAAAGAAAACTTGCAAGAATAAATCCTTAAAAACAAAACTGTAAATGTTAAAAAACATAAAAAAAAAAACAATAATTCAATGAGTGCTTTGATGGTCAGAACCCAGAGCGAGCTTCATGTATGAACAATTGTGGTGTCTTCAAATAGTCTTGAGAAATGTATAATAAAAAGTCATATCGTGTTTTAAGCTTTAAATAATAGAATAAAGAGCTGTTGATGCTTCTTGTGTTTTAGTGATACCGCTTTAAACCAAAGCTTTAAGTCGCTTCTACCGACATTTGAAGATTTGGGAGCAAAACGTTTTAAAAGCCGCATTCTTAAACAGTGAGACTGAATCACTTTCTTCTTTAAAATTCAATCTTGCATCAATGTAGTGAAAGCCCTACGCCACATGGTGGTGCTGTGTCTCTTTAATGCCGCAGCACCTGCCGGCCACAAGGCATTTTAAATACCTGCCTTTTCTCCATATAGCCCGTGTAGCTGCTTCCTCATTACTCTGTTTATCATCACGCCAACCTTCTCGTTTCTCATCTCCCAGCGTCTTTCTCAAACGACACTGAAGCCCTCTTCTTTTCTCTGCTTCTTATCTCACCGGCGTCATTATCCAACCATGTCATTTCACTCAGCGGGTTTCAGGTAGAAAGTGATTCCTTCCTTTCAAATAACCTCTGATTGGAAAAAAAATAAAAAAAGCTGAAAGAAATTGTCTCAGTTTAAAGGACTGAGGTGTGACTGTGACAGAGGTGACTGGTGGTAGTGACCTTTGTATTTGCCCTGAACACCAAATAGGTCTTTCTGTAGTGAAATCTCAGAGGAAGAGAGCATGTGTGTGTGTTTGGTGGATGTGTTTACACCTGTGTAGCTTCAGGCCAAGGACAAGACACACGAGCTCCATCCAAACACAGAGTAAACACAACGTATGAACACTCTGCTCTGTATCCCTCCTCCTCGTCACTTGGCTTGATGTATTTACACAAGAACTCAGCTGCTTCGCTGGTGCCCTTTGGCCTCCAGCCTCTCCCTTCCAGACATGAACACTCAGAGGCACAATCTACATAAATTACAAGAAAAAAGAGAGAAAAAACAAGTAGACACAAGGGAGCATCCAATTCATTCGAAAGAAAAGGAGCCCCGGGGCAGAGGGTCGTTTCTTTCCACCAAATCAAGTCCTGTTGCGTTCCTTTTTCTTTTTTTACACTGAATGAAGAAATGGGCCAGAGATCAGATTTAGTTTTGAGTTGGAGTCTGTTCCTGTGAGCAGATCAATGCAAGAACAATCTGGTCTGAAAGGCATCTCTTTCCTCTTCCTGTGTAAGAGCCTTCTCTGCCTGACCAGCCAGTCAACCATGGCCCACCATTCTCCCACGGGGGCACAGAAGAGGAGGAATATTGAAGCTGGAGGAAGACTGGGACTGCCGGGAAAAGGAGATGAGGCTGAATGGTTGGCTGAAGATGTCTGAAATTACTGCAGACCTACTTCAGTGGGATGAAAATACCACCGGAATCTCTTAAGCTTAAGGATGCATGGATGACTCCTGGACACAGCTATAGAACAGAGCATCTTACTTTCCCCATTTGTACCTTTTTTCCTTTCTTCTCTGTTTAAAGGAAGGGTTTAGATGAATAACAATTGTATCTGTAGTACAAAATGCACAGCATTGCTGTGAGTTTAAATAAAGGTGAAGAACTCCTCAGGGTAGTGAAACGCCAACAACTTGTCAAATGAACCAAGGTTTTTCAGCTAGTCTGAGCAAAAGCTAAAACTCGAAATGTTTAGATTTATGGATAAAATGATATCAAACTATTGTATTCTGCTCATCTGAGATTGGATTGTGGGAGTAGCAGTCCAGGGAAAAAAAATCCCAGACATCATCCTCTGTGGAAACTCATTCCAGCTCATTGGGGGTGGATCTTACTGCTCCCAGGTCAGAGGGGTTATATTGTCCTTCATGTCTGTTCTGGGTCTGGCTGAGTGTCTTCTCCCAGCAGGACATGCCTGGAAAGCCTCCACAGGAAGCCACCCAGCAGGCATCCACCTACGAGGATGTAGAGGAGCGGCAGGTCTACTCCGAGCCCGTCCCAAAAGACATACTTCTCTGCCCCAAGTCAAAATTTAGGACCAAGCCCTGAACTAATCAGACCTGGGTCAATAACGAATAAGATAACAGATATAACTGTCTGAGCTGGATGGACTCGAAAGGCATAGATCTTTTTTTTTTTTTTTTTAAATCACATAGGACCTTAGCTGTACTTTACCTTTTACCTATTGCTACATCCTCCCACCCTCTGCGATTAAGAAATCAACATGGACTAATTTGCTTTTGGCAGAGACCAGAAGGAAATCCGCTCTGCTCCTATTAAATCAAAGGTTCAGTACTGAACTTTCCAACAGCATTTTTTTATCTCTTAAGAACTTCTTAAAAAAATGAGACCCCTCCCGCGTGTGCCAGAGGAATGGACCTTCGTTCCTTTAAATCTTCCTCTGTAGAGGAAATGGTGACTGGTTTAAGAAAAATCGCAAAAATGCTCCTTCCACAAAGTTCAAGGGTTGCAGTTGTTCCTGTAGCCCAAACAACCTGAGATCGTCCATTTTTTTTTTTAAGACAAACTGTATTCCACAACTTCGACAATCCTTTCTATTTCTGCACCCACACCTTTTGTAAAGGGAAGCCATTGTTAGGTTTGTTGCTCTACATTTACTCTGGTTGTAGTCTTCAACACAAATGTTGCTAAGCTAAAAATCACCAGTAACCTTGAAGACGTGAAGACAAATGGTTCTTAACTGTGGTCAAAGTATGACTGGTGGTGCTCTTAGGTCAGATACAGTTAATCAACAGATTCTGAGCTACAGAAAAAGAGAAATTAATCAAAAACATTGATCTATGCTAAAGATCCAGGACATCCGGAACCCACAGAAATTCATGCTGCGTGTCATTTACCAAATGAGTTAAATCTGGGAATGACGTCAAACCTTACTAACCATGTTCCAGTTATAAGACTGAATGCTCTAATATCAAGTGAAGTGATAGAAACTTTTAGAAACATGTAGATGATTAGAAGCCATTATTACTGCATGTGTTTTAGAATTTTCAGTTTAACGCTAAAATCAGATCAAATAAAGGGCTCGTTTGACCGGCTGTTAACCCCACACCACCTCTGAGGTTCAACAAACCTACAATAAAAGAATATTTCACTGTAGGAGATAAGGAAAACATTACCAACAACCTCACTGAACCATCCATTTAAAAACACTTTTGAGTATCAGGAGACAGGTCAGTTCTTTTCTAATGACTAGGAAAATGAGTCAGTTGTAGAGCAGCTAGAAGTAGGCAAGAGTAACAGGCAGAAGAGGATCTATTTCAAGATGAGTCAAACGCAGATTAGTCCAAACATCAGTGTTGTAGGAAGAAAGACGAGGAGAGGAGAGGAAGCAGGTAGAGCCAGGAGAGATGAAGCCTGTGATTAAGAGGCTGGCTTTGGATAAGTACAGTGGGATTTCCCTGCTGCTGCCTTCGACTGGCTGATCACACACTGAGAGGGGATGAAGGAGAAAGCGGAAGACAAAGATCTCACATCCCTCTCTCTTCCACTCAATCCCTTGTTCTCTGTTGCTGCGTGTTTACGCCTCTCCCTGAAGGGATTAAAGTTAAACACGCTGGCCTATCCTCAACTTCACAGCACTGGGCTGCTGGCTTTTACCGAATTTGTTTGCCCTCCTCTCCATCACTCCCATCACCCCCCCGTCATTCTGCTCCGTCTCTGGTTCAATTTAGGATTCGTTTGTTTGGCTCCGTAATACGACAGCACAAATCTGCAGCGTCTCTGTCTGCATCTCTTATCTGCTGTGTGCCTAACGAGAGGAGATAAGCCTGTTTTTATTACCCCCACTGACCTGTTCTGCAAATCTAAACAACGCACACACAAACACACACGTTTTTAAAGCACTCAAAGGCATTTTTACGATCCCTAAAAATCACAGCCATGTATGTCTGTAGAAGAATCAGACAGATATGTGTGCCGCTGATCTTGGCTTAAAAGATTATGGTATAACTGTCCATTCAGAAAAAAACAAAACAAAACAATCCCACTGCAGCTGACTGTTACATTTGTTTCTAATGGGTTTGCTGGAGTTTTTAGAAAGTGACAGCTGACAAAAATATCCAAAGCTCGACGTCTGTTTGGTCACGTGATGCTGATGTTATGGGATTGCCTTCAATGTCGACCCCCCGTCTCTGACCCTGTCGTACTCCTTCAAATCATACCCAAAAATGCTTTTGAAACAAACTCAAACATCAAACCAAATCCATTATCCCCATAGAGCTATTAAAATGTGGTTGATTAGAAAAAAAACAAAACAATCAAATATTTAGGATTTTAAATTCTAAGCTGCTTTTTATTTGTAAGTATTTCTATTTTTTGTGAGAGACATGAATAGAAACTTAAAACCTTTTCAAAAGTTTGAGCTAAACGTCATTTTGAAACAAACCAGTTTCGGCTGAAATCTGAGCTGAAACTGGTTGCAGAACAAACACAAGACACAGAATAACACAAGGCTATCATGGTCCCAGCAGAGTGAAGGGAGATGAGATTAGGACCAAATGAATAGATGGCCTCTGAAAGAGATTAAGATAAAGAACAGTGTGCATAATCTCGTTGCTCACTAACAGAAAATACAGATCCTGGCCTTTAGATTGCACGGGTAACTTTGTAAAAAACCAACACAGCCCATCCATCTGTTGGGGCATTTGTAATGGACTATCTTTAATGCACTCGGTACAAAGTTATTCAAAGCCTAGTGTAATTCTTGGTAGGATATAATGTGTAAAATCTGTGACTACTTTGTATCCTTAGAAGAGAATTTGTAAAATGTACGTTAATAGTGATTTTGAGGCATTCAGACAAGGCGTGTTTTAATGTTAAATGAAAGATTAAAAGCTAGCAGGCTTTTTTTCCAGCTGCGTCTTGCATGTACCTTCATCTTTCTTCTCCTTGTTAACTTTGATCAGATCCACATAGTTTGAAGCTGCCACTAATATTTGTCCTCGTGACAGATTCACAGTCAATCTCTGCAGCTTCTGTCGAGTTATGGACCTTTTGACCTGTACTGGTAATAACGCTCTCTTTTTCGTGTCAGTTTGGATTTAAAAAAAAATCTGTATCTTATTGATCTTCCTCTGAGACTATTAAAAAACAGCTGGATTTATTATTGAACCAAAATGCAAATCTACTAAACAGATGACTTCTGAGCTTAACTTGTTTCTTTGTATTTTATTTTGAAGTTCTGCAGTAAGCCAGGAGAACTGTGCTTGTTTTCCACTATTCGTGCTACTAAATACAATATATTAGCAGAATGCAAACACTGATCATTGCATAAAGCTAAAACAAAACATACTGAAATCATAAGGCTCAGTAGTTCCTTTGGATCCTCTGTTCAGTCTAGTCTCTGAAATCGGGGATTTTTCAATTCAATTCAATTCAGTTTCTTTCTATAGCGCCAAATCCCAACATATGTCATCTCAAGGCACTTCACAAAGACAGTTCATTCAAATCACACAGACAGATTAGTTAAAAGTTTTCTA
>JAUZNJ010029022.1:0-15679 GCA_034780135.1 Jordanella pulchra | reverse complement strand
AAATCATACATTGTATTTTTCTGGATTTTTGTTTTAGATTCCATCACTCACAGTTGAAGAGTACCTATGATAAAAATAAAGTGGGAAAACCTGAAAAATCAACAGCGTATCAAATACTTGTTCTCCCCACTGTAAAGTGCTCAGAAAAAACAGTTTTAAAATCTCGCCAATTATTAGTTGCATTTAGTTCTGAACTTTGAATATAGCTTGCTGGCAAAAGGACATGTTTTTATTTAAATCAAGTTTGTTGTCTACACTACATGGTTTGTAGCGAAGCATAAATAGATCTCTTTAGTTTACATTGCAGATTAGCTATTATGTTCGTTAATTAACATTTAGCTTTAACAGAAAATCAGGTCAGCATCTTCAAAGAACATGCCTATGTAAATTCTCAAGTATCTGGATCATGGTAACTACAAAACAGGCTTAATTTGGAAGGCCACCGGACTTTTGCTCAGTTCTTTCTAAAGACATTTCAACACCTATCCAGGAGTCTTTGTCAATTTGATGTATTTTTTCCCTTGAACATCAATGAACAGAAAGGAAGGATTGCAGTTTCAGCTTCAAAGCATTTAACATTCAGCCATGCAACTCATTGCAAAGAAATTATATAAGCACACTCCTCATGTTTCCAAAGGTCCATCACATAGTCCATGCACAACATCAGATTCCAAAAATCCAGAAGTGTTTATTTATCTTATGAGTGCTAAACCAGCTTACTGCTCTAAAAATGAATTTGAATTATTCCGTGATGAAGCAAGACAATTCTAGAAACCTCTTTGATATGGGATTTAAATGATTTGTGAAAAATAACACCAACGGTTTCTTACTTTATTATCTGAGATCAGTTTAAACCCATCCCCATTCAACGACTGACTAATCACCTTCTTTTTCTGAGACTCTGGTCCAAAGACAATAAACTTTTTTTTCCTGCATACAGAACCATAAAATTATGAGTCATCCAGGTTTGCAAGACATGCCTGTAGTCTATGTAATGGTTTAGTTTCACCAGGATTTATAGATAGATAGAGCTGAGTATCATCAGCATAACAGCGCAAATTAGTCCAATGCTGTCTAATAATTCTACCAATTGGGAGCATATACTGTATATAGTAGATAATTGGCCCTATCTCTGATCCCTTTGGCATTCCAATGGTAACCATGGAGTATTAGGAGGATTCATTTTTGACAACAAACTGGTATCTGTCAGATACTCTCTCAAGAATAACAACAGAGTTTCTGTTTTTATTATTGAAAGAATTTTATAATCAAAATTCCACTATGGTCATCTTCACCAATCTCCTTTGTTAGCTGGATTCACTCAGGTTCAAAATTTTATTTTTTCCCATTAAAAGACCTTAACCACTTCAACAGTGTTCTTCTTGCAGCTCTTCCATAAAAGGCCATATTTGTTGAGTGCCAGGAAAATATGTGTCTGGTTAACAGAATGCTCCACTAGCACTGTAGATCTTTGTAACACCCCAGCTGTTATCATCTGCCTCTTGTTAAGTCGGTGTGACTTTTCTTCAAAGGTGCACCAGAATTATTAGTAATTCTTTTTGTGAAAAAAACTAACTGAAAACCAGAATCATTTTTACTTCTCATGGCAGGATGTTACTTCCATGTATCGCTTACAAATATGTAGAACAACATTTTTATTTATTTGAAGTTACTAGAAAAACGACATACTGAGGTCGGTTTCTGCAAAACAATTTACAATAACAATCTTGAAATCCGAGTAAACATTCACACTTGGGTTATAATTCTCCAGTGTAGTATAACCAGGGGTCATAGCTCCTTAATACAAGTTTAAAATGACATAAACTATCTGGTGCAAATGTGCCTTTATTTCTTTTTTGAATCAAAAAATGAGATAAGGGTCACTGGGAGATTAATAACCACATAAAGGGAGAGACACGAAATGTAGAAACATTATTAGAAAGATTAAGGCAGAGGGAACACAGGGCTAAATGGAGGTGACACTTGGGACTAGCTCATTTTACAACTCAGTAGCCAACTACAGCTGTTTATTTTATATCTGCCAGAGTGAGTGCATGTGTTGGTGGGAAAGAGAGAGACATATAGAGGAGACAGAGACAATGACACGAGTGCTAACCACTTTAATGATGTGGAGACTCTGCCGAAGCATAAAAGAGTGAGAGAGAAAGATACAAAAAGAGAAAGTCATCCAAGATAGTTGAAGGTTTTAGCAGACATTGTGTCATTCAAATGATTTTACACTTAAAGATGAGAAGAATGGGATTTTTCTGTTCTGGATGATGCCTTGAGATTTTCTTCAGAGTTACCAACACTATATTGTTTTTGGGGTTATATTTTTGTGTATATATAGATGATAGTAGTTTACAACATTTAGGTGTTCAGCTGTGTGATTGAAAATTCTTCAAAAACTACAAAGCATTCTTAAAAAAAGAAACTTCCCTACATCCATCTTTCAGGATCTGATTGTGGGTGAGTTTAGGGAGAAATCTGTTTACCTATATACACATTTTGCCCCAAAGCAAAAAAAAAAATGTGAAAGCACAACTACAGGTTTATGGGTAGGCAGTCACAATGAGCAATTAGGCTGCTCATCAAAGCATGGATACACTATGCATACCTAAACTTCAGTAAAGCATTCTTTCTGTTGTTGACTTCTTCCAAAGTAGCAAACCTTTTGCTGTGAAGCTTTAGGCTGTTCCATGTTGAAATCACAGAACAGGCAAACATCTGGTCTAATAATAACTCATCCAGTAACAAAGTAAATAATACATCTTTGACTTAGAAATCAGATTTTACTGTAAACAAACAAATGTGAAGATACTTACTGAGAATTTCTGGGGATAAGATTATGAAACAAGCCTTTTACAGAGCAATACAATAACAGCATAAGGCTAGGCGGAAAGGCACTGGTTGCCAGCCAGTTTAGACCACAGTCAAAAGAAAAGGCTTGAGCCACGAGTCAGCAGTTTGACCTCGAAATACAACAGTTTATTTGCTGTGAACATTTTTTTCTTAGTTATGGGTTTAATAGTCTACATGCCTCCTGTTGTTGTGAAGCTGACACTATAGATATTTTAATAATATTAGTTGAAACTAGTTCCAATTTTCTTGATTTCTTGCTGTTTAAAAAAATCCTCCAAGCATGAACAAACTAGGCTTGCATTCTTTTCAGAACAACCAAGGGCTACTTGCTAGTATAAATTGTTGTAGGGACACCAGAGTACACCAGAGTAAGGATAGACATTAGAGCTGCTGAAATATGTACATTTATCTCTTGCTAAATTTCTTTTCTGTTAAATATATCATTAAAGCTATGGTTAACAATGTTGTAGAGTTAGTAAGATGTGAAACCTCCCCTGCAAACTCGAACGCACATCTTACAGCAGAACTCAGAAAAAAAGATTGGAACCGACTCAGAGATTTCTTTCAATACACTTTGGACTTCAACATAACTACCTTATAGCTCATTCACCTGTAAATTAACTATATTATTATTGTAGCTTTAAAGGTAGTATGTTAGATCTAGCAATGCCAACCATACATGTTTTAGCAGGTTTTTTTAGCAGTACTAACCTGACATGTTTTGCATAGGCTTTTGAATAATTCCAGTAGGATCAGCATGCACACAGAAGAGGAGGGACAAAGATCAAGGCATCTGATTTTTTTTTTTCCATTGGACCGAAACGCATTGGTTAGAATTAGAAGGACCATTTCATTCAACATAACAAAAAGTGTTTTTGAACAGGATTACAAACTATCGTTCGCTGTAACGAATCATAACTACATTGAGCTTCCACCAGAGAGCGTTTAAATCTCTGTGGGGGATTTAAACTCTTTAAACGTAGGGTGCCGGTCTCTTAAGTCTTCAAGTACCTCTCAGACAACATTTTTTCTGAAATGTTTTTCTTCCAATGACCAACCAGTATCAAAATCTCTGCTTGAGCTTGTTTTGCCCTGAGGACTTCACAATCATTACTTAATTCTTGGATTAGAATGGTGTTTTGAAATCTTGATTTTTCTCTATATTTTTCGGCAGTGTGCTTCGATTTCCCTGTGTCTATTTTCTGTGATTTCACTTTTTGTTTTGATTTGAGTCAAAGTTTGAAATAAAAATTGTACTGTTGCCATGGAAAAGCCTAATCGATGCATAATACACCATATTGCCAAAAGTATTTGCTTACTCATCCAAATTAAAATCAGGTGTTATAGTCACTCCCACAGGTGTATAAAATTAGATTCCAATGCGTGCAGATTGCTCTTACAAACATTGGTGAAAGATTGGGTCGCTCCCAGGAGCTCAATGAATTCCAGTATTGAACTGTGATAGAATGCCACCTGTGGAACAAATACAGTCATTATGCTGTATCGTCTGAGCTGTATTATGAGAAAATGGAAGTGTTTGGAGGTGTGTAGTGATTGACATCGACAAAGTGGTAGGCACCCTAAACTGATGGAGCAGGGTCAGCAGATGTTGAAGCGCATACTCAGTTGAAAACTTTTAGCAGAGTCAATCACTACACGCCTCCAAACTTCATTTGACCTTTAGAGTAGCTAAAGAACAGAGAGCTTCGTGAAATGGGTTTCCATGTCCATGTTCAATCAGCTGCATCTGAGCCATACATCCCCAAGTGCTATGCAAAGCGTTGGATCCAGTGGCCCCTTAGTTCCAGACAAAGGAAGCATACCAAGACATTTTGGACAATTCCATGCTTCCTTTGTGGGTCTGGAGCTCGCCCCTTCCTCTGCTACAATCACTGTGCACCAGTGCAAAATGCAAGGTCCATAAAGACGTAGATGGTAGAGTCTGGTGTGGATGAATGTTACTGGCCTGCACAGAGTCCTGACCTTAAACCAATCAGCTTTGGGATCAATTAGAATGGAGACTGACACACAGGTCTTCTTGTCAATGTGAGACCTTACACCTTCCTTACAAATGCACTTCTGGAAGTTCTCTGCACTTCTCCCAAACCTTGAGGAGAGCCTTCTCAGAAGAGCTGAAGCTGTTCTAGCTGCAGAGTGTCCCAACATCATACTGAATCCCTACCGATTGGAAATGGGGTGTCACTTAAGCTCATAAGTGAAGCAGGTGAGTGAATACTTTTGGCAAAATACTGCCTGTAAGCTGAAAGGAAACTGACTTCAAGTAAAACAAAATTCAACTGAGAAGCAACGGCAAAGCAAACAAACATGAAGAAATCAATCTGTCTTAGATGTTTTTGGTTTGGTATTTATCCAAGGATGCAACATAAAAAACAGAAATAAGAAAATTGGATGCTGTTTTGCTTCAGATTTTATCAAAGAAAACAATAAGATAGCTCAAAGATCCCATGTGTTTGTTTTTTTTCTCAGATAACCACTTAACCATTAAATATATGAAAAAAAATTGAAATACAGCCTACTCTTACGCACACCTACACAAACATACACCTTCAAACAGTTTCTTCAGTAATACTCATTCACTTTACCAGCCAAATACCACTTATCATAAATTATTTCACTAAGGAGCAATTTGTTCAAGGGCACATGTGCTTAAATGTCCCACTCGGGATCTAAACAACCATTTCCGTCAGCCCTTTTATTTCTTTACTGCATTGTGTTTCATCAGAGGCGCTTTCTATTTGCTTTATTGTTCAGCTTCAGGGGTTCTTTTCATCGTCACCTGTGACAGCTGTTTGGAACAGAGAGATAAACAAGTGCACAGAGCTTGGGTTTCTCATTAGGCACTTAGAGCAGCGGCCTGATGGAATTAGCATTTTGTAGGGTTTCTGTTTTAAGTATGCATGTTCTGTATGTATGTGGGAGAGAGCATGGGTTGCATCTTAGACTGTGACGACTGATGTTAATTATAAAAACTGTATTATTATTCACATGATTAAATGATAAAGGACACAGGAGTACATATTTTGAGGTTGTATTGTGACAAGTTCATGTCTTTTCTCTTTTAAGGTTTTTAAAACACTTTATGTCAGTAGGGGAAAATAATAAAAACAGTCCAGTTTAATGTAAACAAATGTTCATAGCTTAATGACTTTCCAACTGACATACCCTTGTCATATAGCTGCACTTCTCCCTTAAATGTAATAGCGAACAAAGATATACTGCTTTATAAATTGCACTTAATTGCAGTTGAAAGAGGTCACTGTATTTGTCCAAGCTGTTAAATTTTCAAAACTACCTAAATACTCTAACAAAATGTTAATTATTCTCATGCTAGGCTATGCAGACACTATGAGCACTAATGAAGCTGTATTTGAGCCAAGTGTTCAAAATGACTCCAGCTACAGGAAAACTTGTCCTTTTATCTTATTAACTACATCTTTAAATGCTCACTTTGGGACAGTAATAGACTATGAATAGATCATTGAACTTCCATCCCTTGATTTTAATTTATTATTGTCATAATCAAGACAATGATACCAATTCTCATTCTTAATTTATATTATATGCTTTATAGATGTGGTGTTGTGTGTACATTTCCTAAATCAATCACATAAGAGTTAAATGCTCTTAACATTTTAAAACAATTTACTATACCTTTCTCTTCTCTTTTTCTTGTTCAGCACTTTAATAACAACCTGTTGATTTCAAAGTGCTTTATGCATAGATTTAACTTGACTGTTAGTTGCCAAAATCCCTAATGACTAAAAAAATCATTTTTTAAAAAAACAAATACGCTGCCCTAAAAACAATAAAGTATAGGAGTTGTTAGTTGGAAACCAATTAATTGAATATTAGAAAATAATATTTTTATTAGCACAGCATGGGTAAAATGGTGCACTACGTTTGCCTTCACAGTTTGCATTGTTTGAATAGATTACATATAATTCTGTGGGTGTGTGGGATTGTTTCTCTATGTTATGATTGTTGCTCTTATTCAGAAAAAGTAAATATGTTGTAATTGGGGCATTGCTTTTATATTTGACCTTCAGAAATCCAACATCTTCAGTGGTGCACGCAGGGCTTGACATTAACCTTTTTGCTTTTTAGACTTTGGGGAGTAGTTTCCCAAATTTACTAGCCACTCAGCATTTTCACCTGCCACAATTTTGTTGTTGGGAAATTGTGTTTGACAGGATTAAAACTGACCATGGGGTGGTAAAATTAGTTTTAGCAAGAACTACAACCTTTTTAATTGTAAGTACGAACCATCCGTACTGTCTTTCATTTTTCATTAAACAGCTGAGGAAGGTAAATCATTGTTCATTTTTTTTTTCTTTTTTTTCTGCCTTCTGTGTTTTATGATACTTTAATTGCGGTTCCACATTACACAACTATGAGACATCAGTCATGAACTGACCACTTACACTGTGTGGAAGGCAGTGGTCACTGAAGCTGTACTGTCACATTTCAGTATGTTTATCATTTTAAATATATGTAGAAAGCTATGTGCAAATGTGGCTACTTGGAGTGACTGTGTTAATCACCATTGTTGATATTGGCGGGTTGGCTAGTCTTAATGTCCGGTTCTGTGTGACTGCGCAGACATGTTTAGTAACTAGGAATATAATTTAAAACATCTTTTAATACTGTAAATCAGTTCACTAAGTAAAAAAATAGATTAATTCCAGGATTATGTATTCAAATGTTTTTTTATGTTATTTATAATGTTTTTCATATTTCAGCAAATGTAAATGATACATAAGATTAGAATATTATACCAGACCCATAAAAAATAATTTTAAGCCAACATTGTAGTTTATTTCCTACTTAAAGTGTTTTTATGCTTGAAATACACTTTTCTAACAAATGGCATTTCTTAGTTTAGTTAATTTTTACTTACATATTCTGGTGTGCTTTTTTAGATGTGTGGATTAAAAGCTGTGGCAGCCTAGAATACCTTTTGATCAGCATTTGAAAGGTCAAGCATTCTTTTTTTCTGTTTTTTAGTTATATTTAAAAAAAACATAATGTAATGTTCGCAAAAGTCTAATTTAAAAGAAAATGTCCACATCCATTAATAGTAAATGTACTTAGCTGATATATAACTTTTCCAGTTATACTGACCACTAAGAACTTTTACCTTTTTGCTTCTGTCATTTATCTACACTCCCAGTGCTAATACATTCATTCCAAGACGGACAGCTGGCTTCAAACTTACAACCCCATGATTGCAAGATGAATACTCTACCAAATGAGCTACAGCAACCCCCCTTTCATTCCCAACTCTCAGACTGACCATTTTAGATTGCCAATTATTTCTTTTTTCATTCTCGGCAGGATTTTTCTGTCCCCTCCCCATAGATTCTGAAAGGGGTCTCATGAATTAAACATGGTAAAATCAAGCTGACAAAACGCACAATAAATGGTCAGGTTTAAAGAAATCTACATTAAACTACTTTTTACAGTAACTGTGAAAGCATTGCAGACATCGAAAGCCTTGAACTGTGTTGAAAAGGAGAGCAATTTTATTAAATGGACAGATTAGATGCAAATGAAAAATGCTAATAAGAGAGATAAGAATACAATAGACATTCATGAGGGCAATGCTTATCCTCATATCCTTTAGATTAATTACCAATTTTGATTTGAGCATTTCTCCATTAATCATTATCAGACAAACATCTTATCATATTAATTTATTTACTGTTAATAAATACTGTCCTCAGATTATTTTTTAGGCAGTTTTGTGAATGTTTTATCAACTCCTGCTTCTCTCTGATGTTTATATTTTCATTAACTTCCAACCTCTTCAGCATTATACAGGTAAACAGGCTTATGGTTCCAAGTTTTTAAAGATTCCATCACAGTAAAACCTTCTCCTGAAACAAGTAAAATGCAATAAGCTGAAATATGCTCACTGTACTCTTTATTCTACATGCATCCTGTTGCCTCTGTATTCTTTTATATGCAGTCACTGGATGTGTAGCTCAAATGTTTCGTCCTCATAACTCTTTTTACAATTTAACTCTGTTTGTTGTTTGAGCTGCATGCAGAAGCAAGAAATGCATCCAAAAGCAAAGTTGTGTCATTTTCAGCCACCATTTCCCAATGCTCAGATCATTCTTTCATGGAGCTCACTCAAGATATTTAAAAGCTATTTACCATATGTGGTTAAAATGCTACACTTCCCTTAAAGTCCTCAGATCACACAGTCAAAAGAAGTTTTATTGCTACATAATGAAGGGTTTATTTTTGAGCTTTGGCTTTGGGCTGTTGAGAGCAAACTGTGTAATTTTTGACTTTGTAATTTGGAGCCTCTGTGGGAGTGCCTTTCTGGGAGGTGCTGTTAAACTAAGAGAATATATTCCTATTTATATTCACTGTGCTGTGCAAACTTCTTTTTTAGTGTGTGCACTTAATTGACCATGCTTGTTTCAGAGGCTCTTTCTGGTTTTTATATTAAGCAGTTTACATGTGTGCAGCATCTGTCCGTCCGTCCGTCCGTCTGTCTGTCTGAAGAAAATGCCATCGAAAGATACAGATAATAAAATTAACAATAATGTAATTAAATATTTGTATTCATGTTAGGGTTTGCGTCTTGATATTTAACTAAAAATAAAGAATTACAATAATCCTTAAAGTAACAAATGCTTCAAATAGCTGTCCAGCGTCACTCCTGGAGAGGATAGTCCTCCCTTTTTAAATATTCCATAAGTGGAAGAAGGATATATAGAAACCTGTTAAATTCTAAATTTAAATCACAAATCCTCATCAAAACTAACACAAAGTCTTGATTTTTTGTTTTGCTTTTTAATGTCAGAGAACAGTATAATACCAAACAGATAAAGTGCCTCTGTTTGAAAGACTCCAGTTCAAAGAAGTAATGTCTGTCTTTTCTGCCTTCAAAAGCAGCACATTAAAAATTATTCACCCTAGTTCTGAACCCTGTGGTACTCCACAAGTATCCTTGGAATTTTAAAATGTATCATGAAAATGAACAAACTGTATGCTATTGGAAAAATAAGAATTAAAACAACCAATCTTCCTTAGTTCCTACAAAATGTTCAATATTTTCTAAGATAATGTTGCCATTAACTGTATATAGTACAGCACTGAACTCTAACAGATAAAGTTAAGATAAAAGTCCCTTATCCAAAGCCATGAGAATATCATTAGTGACCTCAGTAATTGTAATAGTAGTAATTATGATAATTTTTATTTATAAGAATCTTATAAACTAATAATTTTTACTGATAAGTGAGGGAATGGACAGCTCAACAAAGCTCAACAAAACTACAACTCTGCTAGCTGTAATAAATAGAAATCTGGGATTATTCCTATTCTTTATAAATATTGATAACATTTTCTTGCTTTACAAAGGGTGATTTATACAATATTAAAATGTTTTTTCAAGATTATTAAGAACAGTCCAGATGTTTCATCTAGATCTGTAAAGTGCTTTTTTCTCCTTGTCCTGTTCCTTACATTCTAAAGAGGACTACATTGTTTGTTGCAACAGGAATTGAGGAGGTAACACAAAGCAACACCAAAGCACAAAATCGTCACTTTGTCAAGGAAAATAAATTAATTAACCCCCTCTGCAGTGCTGTCCTGTAATACAGAGTAAATTAAAAAGGAAACCGATTCCTTAAAATTTGTTACCACATTGTCTGATGATAATTTATTAAAGTAAAACCTTCTTCTACGAAAGGACTCTAAATGTAAAGGTTTTAACAAAATGGCCAGGTAGGACAGAAAGGATAGGATTGTCGAGGAGTACTATTATTTCTTCACAATCAGTGCTATACTACAGCACAAGGTCAAAAGTATGAAGATTAGAATGCTTGGGTCTGCACACATTTTGATCAAAGCCAACTGAGTCAAAGATAGCATTGAAGCCTGATTTTACAGTGCACTATCACTTTGAGGGTTAACATGAATGATAAAATCCTCCACCATAAGGACTTTGTCATTTTTTAACACTAACTCAGATAGGAAATCTGACACTGATCGAAAAACTGATAGTTAGAGCCTGGTGGATGATACAAAACAACTGACAAAAGTTGTTTTAAAGCTTTACAATTTCAATTGGGGACATTAATGGTTGGATGTTTTAAAGAATTGTGACTATTAATTGGCTATGGAGAAATCGATAAATAAAACTGAAAGATTATTTGGGCCCCTCTACAATTTCTAAGCATGTGAAAATTGAAATAAATAAAAGGAGTTGACCCATTTATACCAACATAATCCTCTTGCTGCAGCCACAATTTTTTAGGAGTCTGTGAAGAAAAAAAATATTCTCAATAAGCCACATTTATTTATTTATTAGCTGAGATTTTCAGAATCTATGGGGAGGTTTAATGTTCACTCCTTTTAGATTATTTTCTAATCTATTTGAATTTAGCCATTACCCTTTAGAGAAACTACAGAGAGGTCTGTTAAATGACAGCTTTGCATCCTGGTCTGGACCCTGGGCTGTCAGAGTTTTGAGAAACTAATAAATTCAGAGAGATTCCAAGAAAGAAGAGCTGCTCAGTACAAAGTTGGATAGAAGTTTGCCACTTATCAATATATTCCACATCCTTTTAAGGGCACCACCTAGACAACTATTGGTCCCATGTAATGATTAATCAGATCAGGGAGAGGGCCTAAGGAAATAATGGTTTAAAAGTAAAACAGTAAAAAAAAAAAATCTAAACTTGTTACACACAAATATATAAATAAATAATAAATATATATAATAAATAAAACAATAGTTAATCTTCTTTTAACTAAATGGGTATTTAGTTTATCATAGTAAATTTTGTATCAGCTACATGAAGATGTGTTTCCTTCTTGTTTTTTACCATGCATAACTAAACCAGCATTCTGTGGTCCATGTCGGCATCAATCTGCTTCTGCATCTGCTACCTTCTGTCATTTTGGTTACTGCATCGGCTGTCTGATAAAGCTCAGTAATCACCTCCCAGCTGTTATTTCCAAACAACATGAAAGTTTAAACTTGGGCCCAGATCAAATTTGCTCTTCTGAGAGGTGCAAATACTAATATATCCACCCTCAAAGCAATGAAAAGCTGTGGTTTCACCTCCGGAAAGAGTCAAAACAAAAGGAGAAAGATGAGTAAAGATGAGGGGAAACCAAGAGGAACCGGATGATATAGTGCTGAAAAACTCACTTCTGTAGTTTGGTTTCCTCTTTCATCTCCCACCCATCACCTTTTAAAACAATGTAAGATTGGTTTAAAACGCCTTGGCTTGTCAATGTCCTTGTTGACCTCCCATCATGTCAATCTCACTCCTTTCCCCTCTTGCTTCCCTCCTCTTTTATTTCAGACAGCCATATTCCTTATCCCAAATGCATGTCTATCTACGGTGTCTATCTACAGTGCTTGTCTCTCTATATACAGAGACTGACTACAATGTCTGTCTGTCTGTCTGACTGTCTATCTACGAAACCCTAAATCAAAGGACCTCTCGCTAACTGTGTTTTTCATTATCCCAAAGCACTGCCTGTACAGGCACATTTAAATATAACAGAAACATATAAATGTTGTGACAACCCAATTAGTCCAAGGCCAATATTTAAATAATGTCTTTGCCTTTACTTGGAAAGTATGGTGATTCATCCTGTTCTAATAAAATTTGAGAGGCAGGAGAGGAGAAAACAAAGTGTACTGTTAATTTTTTCTAAATATTTCTGCAACAACTTTTTGTAATTCTTTACTTTATTCAAAGAAAACAGTCCTCAATAAGTTCAACTATATATAAGATGAGAATTAGAATAATATAGTAATAAGTATTTCAGTAATAAAAAAAAAATCAACATTGACTGAAATGACAAATGCAAAACTAACGTAGAAGATACTACAGAGTGCAGCATAGGATTTAATGGCTTGCCTTAATCTATTTTTTTTTTCATTTTTTATGAAATTCAATTCATTTATATACATTATTTCTCATTTATGACAAATATTCACTCCTTTTCCTTTATATGATATGATTTCCCTTTGTATATAGTGTAAATAGCAAGCAAAGTGAGGGTCATTGAAAGTGAACTTATTGACAGACCAATAATTTGAACTAGCGGGTTCCATGAGACTGAATAATCGGAGATGAACGTAGTTTTAAATTCCTACCGGTACTATATAAAAAAAATAACCGACTCATTTGTTTTTTCATGCTTTGTAGGCATTTAAAACAAAATGTTATCAGTTATACCGCTCAACCACACTTTTGTATTTTAGATCATGATTTAAAACAGTGAAAAGTAATTTCGTTTCTAATCGGATACTGAGTGCTGACAAATGGTAGAGTTTTAAAACTGAAGTAAAATTTCCTCTATTTAAAGGATGTTGTGTGTTAACAAAACTTTTGCATTGACCAAACAAAGTGATTTTAGTGAAACTTTTGTCTCTGTGTGTAGAATTTTGAGAAAGATTTTGAAATGTGTGAAATGATGAAAAATGGTCAAAAAGATTTGAAAACAGAGAATGCTGTAGAAATAAAAGTTTAAGAAAATAATAAAATTCAACCAGGTTTTAATAAATGAGTTAACATTATCACACCAGTTACATGGAAGTAGAATAAAAATGTCCAGATGCCAATATGTAAAACCAGCTCTGTTGAACTTTTTGTTTCCAAGCCCACTTTTCTTAAAGTGGCACTAAGTAATATTCGAGCCACACTACCACTAGAGTATCTTTTGAAAATAGGACTGTTGTAAACACTGACTGCCCTCCGGGAGCCATGCATCCCATTACTACAGCAATTTCAATGTTCTGACAGAAAGAGAGACACGGTTACAAAGTAAAACACATCAGTTCTGAGGGAAAATACTAGACGAAATCTGTCAATCACATGGGAAAACATTT
Organism: Jordanella pulchra; assembly: GCA_034780135.1. Lineage (NCBI taxonomy): Eukaryota > Metazoa > Chordata > Actinopteri > Cyprinodontiformes > Cyprinodontidae > Jordanella > Jordanella pulchra. The sequence continues at coordinate 1,926 of JAUZNJ010029022.1, read as the reverse complement.
AAGTTTGGAGTCGCAAAGTGCATATATAGCAGGCAGGGCAGACTTACGCGTAAACAATCAATGAAACATTTTACAAAACAGAATACTTCACCCATTGTAGGAGTTCAGGGCGATAAAAGCTGGATAAAGCAGTGATTCTCTTTGAGCCCTGCAGAAACAACGAGGGACAGAAGAAAGCTCAGTTTATCACTCTCCTCAAGAAAAAAAAACAACTTTGACAATCCTCAGCAGGAGAGAAAACTACAGACGCGCATTGCATTCACTGGATAAAAAAAAAAGCCTAATATTTTCTTGTAATCACAAGATACTCGTAGTTACTGTGGCTTTGTCACGTTTTGTCATGGTAACAGCAACACTGACATGGCTGAGATGCCTGACTGAGCTGCTGTCGTTGTTAAGCTAGCATACAGGTAGCGTAGTTAACAAGGAGACTGGCGATTGCTGATGAAAAAACAGTCACATCTCGTAATTACAAGATCCTGATCTCGTAATTAAGAGATTTTTTCTCTTTTTAATATGAGATCAAGATTTTGTAATTTCGAGATAAGGTGTCCATTTCTTTTTTATCCAGTGAATGCAACACGCTTCCGTAGAAAACAGGTATTGTAAAAAACAACCCTCTGAGCCTCACAAAAAAAAACGAGGGATAGACAGTACTGGTAAGCTCAGCTTATAGTACTTTCCCCTCTTTATGAAAAAAAGAAAAAAAAAAACTTCAACAAAGTTCACAGACTTCTCATTGCCTCAGCCAGAATATAAACTGGCCCACAGCCTTTATTGGTGTATTTTTCTTTTCTTTAAAAGAAGTTCCCATTATATTTTTAATATAGGCATATAAAAATTCTCTATCTGTTCCAGCTTAAGAGATACTGTCCGGACTCATAAAGTGTGGCTTTGCTTTATAGCTATGCCAGTTGTTTTTTTATTTTTATTTATTTTGAACAACAGCATAATCTGTGCCAGTCACTTGTGGGAAATTGCTTCAATTTGTACGACACAGAGACAGATGTAAAAAAAAAAAAACTGTACAGATTGAGTCACCCTGCATAGTTGAAACCTCTCTATATGCAGTCAATGTGACTTGGAAAGAAATCACGTCGGAGATTAAAACGTTGTATGCAACTGGTGTGACCCAGGCTTTAGAAGTAGCCTAACCAGCAAGACTAACTTACACCTTGTTAAACGCTTATTAGTCTGGAAAGAAGCGGGTGGGATATATTAAAAAATGTTACTTAGAACTTAAATTTAAACCTGGAACACGGTTAAACTCACAAACCATGACAGTTGATGGTTTACTCTGAATGCAGGTTATGTAACACAACTGTTGATAACACTAGGTCCAGCCTGACATCATTGACATCACAACTGTATCACTTTCTCATTTGCCAAACTCTGACTGCCTCAACATCCCATCCGGTCCCCTAAAACACATATTATGAACCACAACTTCAAACACAAAACGTTCCACATTCAACAACAGCCACTACAAAATAAAACGAAAGCTTAGATTCACCAATATAAACTGAGATAAATTAAGGCTTTCTTTTTTACACCAACATTTTTAGCCAATAAGTTTTACAAGCCTGTCAGAGAAATGCAAAGAGCAATGAGGCTATGTTTCACTTATTGTTCAGCGTGATGAACAGCAATGCAGTCTTTTGCATCAGGTCTCGTCAAGCCTTCTTTTAGTCAGAATTTTGCTGCAGACATGTCAAAACACACACATGCACAGTCATATTTGGCAGCTGTCACACAATCGATATTGCTCCAATTACACTGATGCTGTATCAACATTTCAATGTCAGCGTGATGCAACACTAATGTCTGTCAAGAGGAAACCAGCCTCTGCGAGCAAAGAAAGAAAGAAAGAAAGAAAGAAAGAAAGAAAGAAAGAAAGAAAGAAAGAAAGAAAGAAAGAAAGAAAGA
>JAUZNJ010029021.1:0-15680 GCA_034780135.1 Jordanella pulchra | reverse complement strand
ATGGTTGTTTAAGAAATGAGGAGTTACTCATTGCATCAGCTGGGGTTAAATAACTTGTTGCCAGCTGAAAGATAATCCTATATGCAGTACTTATCCAATAGGAGGCTTTAACCTATTTGCTTAGTTAAATCCAGGTGGCGAGTTTTATTTTGGCCAGGCAGTGTATTTTACACATTTATATGACGCATAGTTGCATAATAATAGTCGTATAGATATTTGTGGTTTATAGAGGTGTGCTAGTTATAGAGGTGATAACTAGTTACATTTTACTTGAGTAACTTTTTGAAGACAATGTACTTGTAGGAATAGTTTTACTGTACCGCACATCTCAATTATACCTGGGTAATTTTCTTGTGAAGAATCACTTCTCTTGAGTAAAATTTCTGGCTGTTCTTTAAACCGTGTATTTAGAGCTGTTAGTATATCAGCTGAATATTTAGTGAACAGTAGAACCTTCCAGTCGAAGGTCTTGACCCTGTTCCAACATATATATTTATAACCTACCTTGAGGATTGCTTTCATAAAGTTTATGTAGAAAAAGGTAATTTTGAAAACTATTTTTTTTCCCTCCATAATTTGTCCATTTGTAATATTATGTTATTTGTTTGCATTTGTTCATGCTAGTCTTTAAAATACCAGGATTTTCCTTTTTCAACTGTTTGTCTGATTGTATCATTTTTAAATATTAAATCAAATAATATGATCAAACAGTTAGTACTTGATAAGTCTTTTTACCAAATACTTTTTTTTTTCTACTTTTAATTAAGTAGAATGTCTTGGTACCGACCTCTGGTTGTATATTTGAAATTTATTTGAAATTTTTAAGGGATCTGAATACTTGCAGAGCAAACTGGATTGCTTCTCTCAAATGAACCAAAGTTTATCTGCTTGTTCTGGTCTAGAATAAGTAAGAATAGCAGTTAAAGATGCTATGTATAAAGGCTGTATTATGTTATGAAAAATCTCTCTGCCTGCGCCTCAAAATTAAATATCAATTTTATGTTTCCAGAAGAAAATTGTTTCCTGAGTCAGTGATAAGAAACATAAGCTTTCAGATTTTGCAAGGCCTGTCATTTATTCATAAGCATGGTAGGTGCACCGTAGTGGGTTCCTACTTCCAGATCTGTGAGAGTGGTTTCATTCTGCAAGATTCAAGTACAAATGTTTACTGTGAAACTATTGGCTCTTTCTAAAGACTAAACTCCAATAGAAAACAGTCAGAATCAATTCTCTAAAGATAGTTTTAAATCTGTATAATTCTTGTAGTATGGAACCCCTCCATCAATCTCTTGATGGAAACATTTGTCTAACTCTGGTGTGTATTGTGCAATAAAAGGATGCATGGATGCTCTTATTTGTTTCTTAAAGCCTTTTCAGGATGTCTGAAAATTATTTAAAGTAGATCTAGATTGCAAATGACATTAATAAAAACATCTATACAAAAGCATGTCTGTGTAAATACAGTCATTCTGCAGAAGCATGCAAAACTATTCAGCATTGATTGCATGAATGTTTTGTTTTTTTATTTTACATGAAGAAATAAAAAAGAAAGAAAACAGCAACCATAAATAGTCTGTTTGCTATAACCAATGTTGGGGCCACAGAAAACATGAAAAAAGAACTCTGGACAGTAAAATCAGTTTTTTGAAATTCATCTAAATTGCTTCTAAGGACAGAAAAAAAACAACAGTATTCCTGGACCACCTCATGTACCCACCACTGTAATGCAAAAACATGATAAAGGCAGATTAACACCGTTGGGATACTTCTATTCAGCAGAAACAGGATAAATAATGAGAAGTGATAGAAATATGGACTGAGCTAAATATATGACAGTCCTTAAAAAAATTGCTTGAAGTTGTAAAAGGCAGATTGGGTTAAAAGGTTGAAAACACTGTAAACATATTGTTACATTTAAAGTGGCTTTGAGTAAAAGCCACGGCACCACTTCGTATAAACTGTGATTAGTGTCCAGATGTACAGTCTACTCTATTTAGATGAATGACAGAAAACCTCAATAAAACACATTATTTTGTGACAAAGTTTAACAAAAATTTAACAGGGAATGAATATTAGACTTTAAATATCCATGCACCCTTTATCCAAAATGTATGTACCTTTCCAGACTTCTCTTTTATTAACATTTTTTCTTTAACTTCCTTTTGCACCTTTCTTCTCTATTTTTTTTCTTTCTCTGTGTTCGGGTGTTAGAGAAAACAAGATGTTCACAGAGAATGAAATTAGGAACATCATGTTTCAAGTTCTGTCTGGGTTGGCTTTTGTGCATAAGCATGGTAAGGGGCTTCACTGTGTCATTTTTCTCTTTTGGAAAACCTTTTGCTTTTTTAGGTTTGATAGATATCATGTAAGCAATCTTGTCAGTGTGACCAATAGGTAGGGATGTATTATACATGCAAATATGTTGTATGTTGTTATTTATGTTAGTATGTTATTAGTTATAGCCACTAGGTATGATCATGCTCTCTCCTAAATAAATTCTACAGAGAAATGGACCAAAATATATCTTTTCAGACCATTAAACACCTTCACCCCTGTAGCTAAATTTGATTAATTTACAAACGTGACTTTTTTTTTTCCCAAGAGATGTTTTTCAGTTTCTCTTCATGATGCAACCTGCTGAACTCACATTCCATTAATAATTTGATGTGGAGGAAAAAGTAGCTACACTTGAAAATTCATAAAATATTAACCTATTTAGTAAAAAAAACAAAACAAAAAAAAAAAACAAAACACGAATCTTTATAAAAATTCTGCAATTGACTGATGTTTGATTGCAACAGAATAGAGTTCATCAAAAGCTGGGTAACCCTGGAAGACTGGAGGAAGGTGGATGTGTTTTTAGGTCATGATAAATTTGCCATTTTTGGTCTAAATCATTAAAATACACCTTAAGTTACCTTATCTGTTTTTAAAGCCTATCTGACATCTATTAATGAATTTATTTAAAGTATAAGTGGTAATATTATATAGTAATCTTTCCCATGCTTTAAATAACACACAGTTTATGTAAATTTTCTAAAACAAACATAGATTAGATTCAAGATATTTCCAGTTAGCTTTTCAAAATCCTTATCTTTCTGGTTATATGCTCTAAGTTAGAATGTTTTTTTTTCCCAGGGTTTTTCCATAGAGACATGAAGCCTGAGAATCTGCTTTGCATGGGTCCAGATCTGGTGAAAATAGCTGACTTTGGGCTAGCCAGAGAGATCCGCTCCAAACCTCCTTACACAGATTATGTCTCAACAAGATGGTAAAAAAAATGGACTTCTTGCTAGTTGATGATTGTGATGTCTAAATGTAAACAATGTTTAGACATAAAAGTTGATTTTTAAAATATGTTTTTAGAGTTTACGTTGGGATAATTTCATAACCCATCAAATCTACTTTTAAATATTGTCTCCATCAAGGTATCGAGCTCCTGAGGTGTTGCTAAGGTCCTCTGCCTACAGCTCCCCTATAGATCTGTGGGCCGTGGGCTGCATCATGGCTGAACTCTATACCCTTAGACCTCTTTTCCCTGGAGTTAGTGAAGTGGATGAAATCTTTAAGATCTGCCAAGTCCTGGGCACAGTTAAAAAGGTGAGAAGATCCAGTAGTGAAAGAGGTAGAAGCGTAGACTCGTCTTCTACCTTTTGAAGATCCCAATGCATGAAACAATTTATGTCCTTCATTATATAAAAGATGGCTTTAATATACAGGATATGCTGACATAAATCATAAAGTGAATTGTTTCTGTAAAATGCAATGGCAATTCAACATATCATCCTTAAAATCAGTTTATCTTTGTTTTCCTCTTAAAAAGGAGTCATTGGAAGTAACATAATGGAGTTCTTTTGATAGAGTACAAAACCTGATAAATTTGCTTTTGAAGGCCTGATTTTGGAACCGGCATTTGGTTCTCTTTCCATTAGATGGATTGGCCGGAAGGCTACCAACTAGCATCTGCTATGAACTTTCGCTTCCCCCAATGTGTGCCGACCAACCTGAAGACCCTTATTCCAAATGCTAGCAAGGAAGCTATTACACTGATGCACGACCTCCTGCAGTGGGACCCCAAAAAAAGGCCCACCGCTGTACAGGTGAGGGAAGTTTTGATGTGTAGTCTTGTATGACACCTTTGACCAGGGTCTTTTTGTCTGTTGATTAGGAAGAGTTTAACACTGGGCCGTTCTTTCTCGTTCTTCTTCATGACAAGGCCTTGCGGTACCCTTATTTCCAAGTAGGCCAGGTGTTGGGGCCTCGTCCTCAGAGCCAAGAAGTTAAAAAGGTCCAGACTCGGCCAACTGTTCAGAAGCAGCTCTCTGAGTCTAAACCAGATCCCCAGCAGTCGTCATCAGATTTTAAGGCTTCGTCCTCTAGAAACCTTCAGCAGCATCAGCCTCTTCAACAGATCCCACTCCCTCAGATTGACAGTAAACTAGAAGGAGTTAGCCAGGCAGTAAGTATCTTCATGAAACTCCAGCTTTTTATTTCCAGATGAATTATGTAGAATGTATCAATCCAAACAAGACGGTTTTTTTTCCTCTACAGAAGACGGAGTCAGTGGGAAGTGAAAATGCTGTAGTAAGCAGCGGGATGGGGCTGCTAAAGAACGGTCGCCGTCGCTGGGGACAGGCAGTTTCCAAGACATCGGACAGCTGGGATGAATCCGACCAATCAGAAACCGCCGCCTCAACCTCCAAGAAGCCTAGCCTGGGGACTGCAGAGGACAGGAGCTCTAAAGAGCCCTGCTCACAGTAAGTGTTGCCCTGTCATATTTCACCTGTATGGCATGTTTGTGCTTTAGGATTAGTAAGGTTGTAAGAATACAGCTTATTTTTGAACAAAACACAGAACTAAAACAGTTTTATTATTTTTTAAACCTAATTTTTCTGCAGACCCAAGGAGCAGAAGCCTCTATATTCATTCAGCACAGTAACAAAAATACCCAGCAATGTTAAAGTTGGCCAAACGGATTATATTCTTCCTGGATCAGCAGCACGGCACCGCTATCTAACCCAGTCCCGTTACCTGCCAGGTAAGACATTTAAGAGAGTCAATGAAAAATGATCCAAACCAAATTTCTAAACACATTAAAAAAAAAATATGAAACAGTCTATAGTCATTAAATGTTAAAAGGAAATGTGATTAAGTGTTTATTTTATTACTTTGTATTCAAGCATCCCATGACTTTTGTTTAGCTTCTGTCATTGTCAAGCAACAGCAGTTATTGAGGTCAGCATTGCTTTAGATAAGATGACTGGTCTGCTGTTAAGTTGCCGTGAAGGATTATCACCCCTATCTTATCACTGCACATTTCTCAACAACCCTTAGAAATTATTCTGGGTTGATTTGTAACACAGAAAATACCAAACATTTAATGCTAAAATTAAGGAGTTAAATATTTATTTTGTGCTTCTATTTTTTAATGTATTTATGAATGTTGTTATTTAAAAAATCAGATATTTGACTTTAACTTCTACTTTTGTTTTGGCCTTTTTTCAAAGGTCATCAAACACATTTTAGTATCAGTGAGAGTAATCTATGTAAATACAAAATGTAGTTGCAAATTAGCTCATCATATTTATTGATGAATAAAAGATCAAGTGACCTCAATCCAAAAGGAATCAAAAACTGCGCAGGCATTAGGAAATGTTTGACCTCACTTGCAGAAAATCTAAAGGAGATGGTCGGCGATGAGTTTGTGACAAAGCATTGATAAGTTAAGCTGTAGAACAATGATCTGAAGCAAACCAACAAGCCCACTTTTAAATGAACACAGAAGATGAAGGTTTTGGATTGGTCTAGTTAAAGCTTTTATGAATGTTGTATTTAAACGATCAGATATCAATATCAGAGTCATGCCTGTAGCAGCTGATGCTGATACGAGAAAGAAAAGGCTAATATAATCTCAAAACAACAGCTGGTTGAAATGTTTGGATATGAATCTGTTAATAGAGAAACACTTTTGAACATTTCTATATTTCATTGAATATATGCATTTAGGGATATAGAAAAGTCTCATCCTGTATTTTGTAAATTTAGAAAAACATAGGTAATAATAAGCTTTATTCTTCCAATGAAAATATATTATAATATTAATCTACAGTACATTCAGAACAGTGCGGTAAGGATCCTAATGAGAGTGTGAAAGTACGACCCATTCTCCACACATTTCACTGTCCTTCTTCTACTAGCACTGAATACAAGGACTCCATTTCCATAAATGCACAGTGCATCTATAGAAATTCATAAAAACAGGTTTGTCATATTTCTGCTCCATTTTTGTCTTTTAAGGTTTAATTAGCAAGAATCAGACTCCTTCTGGAGAGAAGGAGTTGAGTGGAATGACACTGCGGGACCTGTGGGAGAACTCCTCAAACACTGCAAATAAACCACTCTGCCCTATTGGAGGAGGATTAGCTGTTGGCAGAGCCAATGCAGGTAATGACTGCTAGTGCTGCCATGTTAGGAGATGTTTGATGGAGTGTAGAGTGAAGCAAACTTAGCTTCACAGATTATTCTAACAAGTTATATTTACAAAAGGAAAAATAATCCCATTTTTCTTGCTTAGAATCATACATGATTGAATTATGTTTTCAGTCGTCCCTTCTTTTATGAGACTGACGTTAACTTTTACACAACATTACGTAAAAATCGTTTTTCTTTCTGCAGCCCAACAGTTATCATAGGGCTTTATATTCTCTTTGTTTTTTTTTTTTGTCTATTTTTTTTACTTTTGTGTGAAACTTAATACTTAAATTTCTCTTTGACTTTCCTAAATTCCCTCACTGTTGGACAGTAACGGATATTTCTATTCTACTTTATTCTTTGGCAGCTAAAGTACAACAGATGTCTCTTTGGTTCAGGGCTCTTGAAGTGTCTGGAGCTTTAGAGAAAGGAGGCATCTATAAATCATTTGTTGTGTGGACAGTCACACAATAGCCACCCTGTTACTTTGCCTGTCCTTCTTTCACCTCCTCTTTTCCTTTCATTATGTATGAGATTCAGCCTGTTAAAAATCAATTGCTCACATCTCTCTTAAAGTTTTCTTCTCCTGTAGTTCCTTTACTGCTATTTTAAAGTGTTTCCTCTTTTATAATAAATTTAGCTTCTTTTTCCTTTTCCTTTTTTTTACTGCATGCGGTTCTTCTCCAACTCTACCATTTTCCTGTGAGATTAGAAGAAAATGCCCCTAAATCTGTGGATAGCACTCCAGAGAAAACTGTTATCAAAGAAAGAATCCTGGAGAAAATTGATCTGTCAAAAGGTACTTTAATAAAAAAAAAACAACGAAAAATAGCTCTTCGTGTGTGTGCGTGTGTATGAGTGCATCTCTGTCCTGCACATGTCTGCATGTCAGGAGGTACATGCATGGTGGACCTCCTAAATCTTTAGGGTATGCCTGATGTGTTCTGTTTACATGTGAACTAGTCACACACCTCACATTAACGGTCTAAACTAGTGAAACTTGCAGGAGTTTGTCTCATTCATGGTGTATTGAATAGTTTGAGGGTAAACTATGTTCAAGAAAATACCATTTATAGTTGATAGAAGTGAACTAATGTTCTAGGACAGCTATGGTTTCAGTTTTTTGTCTTTTTTTTTATCTCATTATTTTTCTTATTCTGATCTAAACCAATTAAGTTTGTATTATCTAATCTCAAAACCAAATACCAACTCCTCAAACTGTCTTTTTTGTTCCTAAAAGGGAACTTTGTTAGTACCAAATACAACCTCTCCAGTGGCTACATCCCTACCTTCCAAAAGAAAGAGGTGGGCACCGTGGGACAGAGAATCCAGCTCGCCCCCTTGGCAGGCCAGCACTGCAGTAAGAACTTCAGCTCTTAATCACAGTCGGAGATAAACACTTTCCCACCTGTTGAATTTAAGCTTCCTTCTTTGTCGATGACACTCTTGTTTTCTTCTGTTCTCACTTCATATACTTCAGTCACTAAAGTCATCCAAACATTGTCTCTTATTTCTTTACTTTAGTCACTCTTTCTTCTAACTCTCCTCCTGATCATAAAAAAGAAAAGACTAAGTCTGCAAAGCTCAAGCCCATTTCCAACTCTTCTTTGAGTGAATCTAATGAAGGTACTCACTTTATAACAGATTCTAGTTTATTGTCATTTATTTGCTGGGATTTACTCATTTGATACTATAGTAGCCAAGTTAAACATTTTCTTTTAGACACTCCTCACCGTTAAAACCTATACTGTCCTATCCAATAACTTTGCATGTGTTCACTCAGGCCTATTTCAGATTAAATGTGCCTTTTGTAAATAACCTGTCTGCAAATAAGGCTCTCTTTGTCTGTCATATTTCTAATTGTAAATGTTATCATTTGCTGTAAAGAAAATAATCATTATTACAGAAACTAATGAAAACGTAGACTATAGAAGACATTTGGTGAAATTGGTTACTGAAATAAGGTTTTAGATAACATTCTGACCCACTGAATGTGACTTAATTATGTTGCTTGTTGTAACTTGGAAGTGGAAACAACTGACTAAGGTTTCTCTTTAGATTACGAAGGCTTGAAGAGGCGTGCAGACAGGACTCCGATGAAGGGCAGCAGCTTTTCAGCACTGGGGAAAACTTCTGGTGGCCTCCTGAGCAGAGCTCCTGCTGTGCAGCCGGTCCACGGCAGGGTGGATTGGACATCCAAGTACGGTGGAAACCGATAATCCCCCCCCCAAAAAAAGCAGGTTGCAGCAAATATTCCCCACTCAATCATGAATCCTGAGCATCTGGATGCATGTTTGATCCTAAGTTGAGTTCAACTTTGCTGCTATTTATTAAACCTACTTCCTGCAGTCGAACACATTTGCCAAGACTGTTACTGTCAACAAGGTAATCTAAAAGTATTAATGGGGGATCCAATATGAGCCGATCCAACGTTTAATGCTTGCATGTTCTAAGTTTGAATGCATCAGAGGAATAAACCTTTTTTAAGCTTGTTTTTTTTTAATGTAAATTTTTACCTTCAGAGATTTGCAAAGCTTCATTCTTTGGGTGTTATGTAGCAGAATGATAATGTTCACAATGTAAAACTACTCCTAGATTATTTGTACTATGCAATGAAATAATGAAACATTTTTTAATTATTTTCTATTAATAAATGAATAGAAGTTCACCATGTTAATAATAAAAAAAAAAAAACACAAGACTCACATTTCTGTACAAAGTTTACATTTTATCATCAAAGTAACAGTGCATGTTAAATTCTGAGAGGTTTTAAAACACAACCAAACAGGAGCTGAAGACTGTTCTTGAAGGGCTTTCAACTCACGAGGACCCTGCAGGTTTCTGGAGCAGCGTCAAACCCAGCTTCCCCACCATCAGCAGACTGAAATGAAAGGAACACATTAAACCCACCTCCAAAACGAAAACAAAATAAAAAAAAAAAAAATACATTTACTTCAAGTTAGTTGGGGAAACAAACCCAAACTATTACTGATTACCTAAAATCTTTCAAGACAATCAACCCAAATAGCACCTTTAAATCCCCCTTTTTTCGCATGGTCTACTGATCTGTCTTCTGGAGTTTGCTGCACTGTTAGAGATGTGTTTGAAAACAAACCTTGCTCCTGCAATCAAACCAGCCGGCATGAACTTCCTGGACCCGTAGAACCTCTTCCCCATGACGGCAGAGAGAGCTCCAGATGTAGCTGCAACATTACACATAACAGTTGAGCCTCTTTCCCACTGAAATTAGCAGGTTAACTTGGGTTTTTCAAACACAGATCGACTCGCTAACAATGTGCATTTAACTCCCTTCCCAATGGCAAAAAAAGGGCCCCTGCTGGTAAGTTGTGCTGCCGCCCGCTGTGCGTCTGGTGACATCATCACACTGGGTTAGTGTTGATGCTGTCTCCAGGAAACAATGGAGAGCAACATGTAAGGAAGCACGAAATTAGTAGGTGTGCTTTATTGTTTCCCTCTTTTATCTGTTTATTGGATGTAAACAGTTGTTTCAGCTCATTAGATCAGACGCAACTGGCACATGTTGATGTCCATACATTGCGCTTAATTGTGTTACATAAATAAGCGAGTCGACCCGGCTCTGCTGTTCCCACTATATGCCGATTGGAGCCGATCCATTTGAAGCCTATTTTAACCCGGATCACTTGCAGAGTCGTTTGACACGCTTTGAAAAAGGGTCATTGAGCTGTTCCCACTGCCACTAAAAGCCGGTTGTTCCCGGGTTTAAACCGGTTTTCGGCCAGTGGGAAAGGAGTATTAGTGAACTAAGTCACAGGAAAAGCTTAGAATCTTGTTAAGATATATTTCACTAAAGAATTTTTTTGTTTATTACTTTTTGGATTTGATCACTTCCATTATTCAATCACCTGTTTTTAAAACTAGAGCAAAGTGTCTATTTGACTTCAGTTTACCTGAAGACCGGTTTCTGATAAGTTCCCACTCTGATGTCTTGCTATTATGCGTGTTAAAAATATTTGTACAAACCTAAAGACACCCAAACATTATTAGGGTCATTAGAGATCTGGTAGGCTCCAAAACCTGCGAGCCCCCCAAAGAGCAGCCCGGCAGCCAGTGAGGGGACACTTCCTGTGTTTGGAAGAGAGAACAACATTCAGCAAGTTAAACAGACAGGACTGGAGAACGTCAACAGTATGAAGACAGCCTTGCTTTTTTAATGATAGGAAATTAGATATTTATAGAAAACACTGTGAATAAACTTATGAATCTGTCTCCATGTTTTTTTGCTAAAATTTGCTTTCTTTATCAACTTAGAATCTAACTGTATTATAAAAACGTATTTACAGTTTAGAAAAATGCACAACTGTCTTTAAGGAAAAGGTACGCCTGGCTTGTTTTCATGGGATTTATTAATGCATTAACTAAAATGCTCTATAAGACCTAAAGAAAATATTTTAACTTTGTTATAAACTGTTAGTAGAAAACTAAACAATAGAAAAATATTACTTATCAAAATGGCGATACATGATTATAGATTTCTAACATGTAATTTCCTTTTGTAGTGAAACTGACTTTTTATAAATAGGCTGCCACCATCTTCCTAAGATAACAGACATTTAACAAAGTCATCAGATTTATCATAAAATCAAACCAAGAATTCAACTTCTAGGCTTCATGTGACATTTCAGGACTTAAGTCATATCAGTTCCAAAATGAAGGTTTCAACAGCAACACCACAAACAACTGACTTTTAAAATAGAAATACAGTTTTGCCACTTAATTTACGCTTTTGCTAATTTAACAGTTAAAACTGCGGGCCGAGTGGTACAGGTTTTATTTTTAAAGCTGAGTATTTTGAAATCAGTCTAACCGATCTTTGATATCTGCAGCTGATTTTCTTCGTCTTGTTTTCTTTTCTCCATTTCCATAATAATGACAGCTATAAACTTGTTACACAAGTCTCAATTTAAACAAAAAAAAAGAGAATAATTAACAAATCTAACTAAATATTATTGGATACCAAGAGGGGCAGCAGGAATGCATGCGCTTCAATTGATTTTAAGGCACGGCTGCTGAATGCACTAATGAATCGGCCATGTTATGCATGTATTGGCTGACGATGATACGAAAAAAAAGCTAACAGTGTCCAAAAATATTCGCTCGCAGATGTATTGGTTTACCTCCAGCTGAAACACATTAGAGGTTCAAGAAAATATTTATCCAATTTGAAATGCATTTTTTGAACAAAAACAGGATTTGATAAATCTGCAATTGGTGATGACATGTCACATCGAACTGTTCGGTAGTCAAAGGATAAGGATAAATAACAAGTGTTACTAGAATAGAACTATTCTGGTTACTTCATTACTTTAAGCGAAGATTAAGGCCAATTTTAAAACGACTGGAACCTTAAAAACATAAATGAATCCAGTTTACCATGAAAGAATTACTTTGGAAATGTATGAAAAAAAAAAGATACCAACAGGACTTTTTTTTTCAATACCTTATGCTTAATGAATGTAATCAGAAAAGAAGGTTCTGGTCAGAGAAGTGAAGACGTACCCAGTGGTCACTAAAGGAAAGCTGCTGTGTTCCCAGACAGTCACAAAGGTTTTATGAAAGGCCAATAATGCTGATGTTCTTAGGCATTTGTGTTACAATAATCAGATGGAAGTCAGTCCTCTGCAAACAGCTACCCCTCACTCTTTGCCAGAAAGCAACACTCGGATCATTAGGCAAGTCTTTCTATAGTGCAATGGTAAGATAATTCATATTGACCAGGAATGATACAGTAAAACTAAAGCAGAGCGAAATTCTAATGCTAACCTCTTCACAAACAGGAACTGCTTTTCTCTGGATGAATACAAGCCCCCAAGTGTGGGGGCAGCATCATGCTGTGGAGATGTTTCTTAGGATATGTATAGAAGGCAGGTAGGAATTGGGATATTCTTCCAGAAAAAAAGAACTGCTTTGGGTCTAAGACTAAAGAGAAATGTTGTCTTTCATCACATCAATGAATCCCGAACAGACAGCCAACAAAACTAAAGGAGCGGCTTGTAGTGTGCAAATTAGAGACTGACCGATACAGATTTTTGTAAGGGAGATACCGATTGTTTTAACATCATCTAACAGATTGCCGATGTGGGCTGCTGATATTTTCTGGGGGGCTGATTATTGGAGCTGATGTCGCCTTTTCCTTCCTCCATTTATGTGATAAACATGACCCAATAATAGCAAGGGTTACATTAAACAACAACAACTAAAACATTTATTACAAATAAAGAAAAACATAAGCTATGAATAGCAGATAAGAGTTTAATTTGCTCTCAAGACATGGCTTCTAAGCGTATGCAGGTATAAGCAGATAATATAAAAAAAAAAAGCTAAAATATCGGCTGGACAATGTGTCAGTGGATCAGACAGACAGATCTGGGAATGGCTGCCTACTGATGTTGCTCACTAAATCATACTGTCCTATAGAGAAGAATGAGAAAAAATAAGTGTGCCAAAAACTTTAGAGGGCCATTACTGCCAATGGTTGTTCAACAAGGCCATGGTTGTGAATACTTACATAAATATAGGGTGTAGATTGTACCTTGTAAATTTACAAAAAAAGAACATTTTTCACTTTGATATGATACTCGTTTATTTGAAGGCAACTACTTCTACTGAAAAAAGTCAGCAGTGGAACAAAATATGGGAAAAAGTGTTTATGCTTTCCACTGATGAACACCATGTTTTAAATATTTGTCTTCGTTTGTTCTTGATGTTTGAAAAGAAACTGAGATGAGAAATATTTCCTCCAAGATGAACTATGAAGGAGTGGTTTAAAACTTATGCACTGAATGCACTAAAGTGAACAAACTGGATGTGCTCTCTGGAAAACATGAACCATTTCTCACCTGCTTTCACGTAACCAACGACTCCCCCGGATGCCACGAGAGTAGCATATCCATATCCGATCCAATCCACAGACATGTTGTTAGACACCTGTAACAAAAAAACAAACAAAAACAGCAGAGCGAATAAATAAAAACCATTCATGATGAAAACATTAAAAGACGCACTTAACCTATCTTGACCCGAGCCCTACTTACAAACGAAGAGCCATTATTTAAGAAGCCGTCTGTCTCCTCGTGTATCAAGGAACTGTTTGTAATAACTAAGTGAACGAACAAAACCAAAGGAAACATCATGACCGGTCTTGTGACATTTCGACGCTGTTATTTATTAGGCACTCACCAGATCCCAATAAACAGATAGGCACATGTTTAAGTAAGCGCGTTTGGCTTAAAAGATAAGAAAGACTCTGCTGCACAGAGCAATGCCTCAAAGATTTTACAAGAACTACAGCAAACACAGAGAAATACTTTGTCTTACGCATATGCTGTGGCTTTTAGGGGCATTATAGTGACATATTAATCCAAAATGAAAAGAGATGAAGTTAAACCAGAATGTATAAATATAAACTGGGATCCAACCTTGCTCCTCGTCTGTCCTCTGTCCCCACAAACCTAGTTTGTTTCCCACCGAACACAAATTAAGGTTGCGCTCAAAGCCGGGATCTTTTTTGGTGGCTGATGGGAAATGTAGGAGTAGCTTTTTCATAACAGGGGGCGGTGCTGCGTTAATCAGGCATTTCAAGCCAATATATTACTCTTTAGATAATGGACTTTAAAATAGAAATTAAGATATAATTAAGAAATATATTGTCATTATTTATCTATCATTATTTTTAAAAATTAATACTCGTGGGTGATTTTTTTATTTATTACACGATAAAAACAAAAAACAAGACAAAAAAGAAACAAAACAAAACAAAACAAACAAACAAAAAAACAAAACAAACAAAAAAAAAAACTAACAAACAAAAAAACATGATTTAGGCCTATTACAGAATTTTTTTTCTCTCCAGATAATCTGCTATATTGATGTCCGAGGAAAATCTAACCAGTTTCCTGCAAGGAGCAAATAACCTAATAAAATAGCACAATTAACAGAAACGAGGCATTTTGCTAAAATTTTATCGCAGCGACGTTGAATATAATGAGGGGGGATAAGTCTGTCTTTGGAAATAATAAATAAATAACATAGTGGATCAATACCAGCTGTGCATATTGCTCCCCAAATCAATACAGTCGGAATATTAAGCGATATCTCGCCGCACTCATCTTCCACCTCCCCGGACCTTTATTTTGGGAATAAAATGAAATATTCCCCTTGTTCTGAGAAACAGACATTGGGCAAAGTCTAGTAAATCTTCATCAAAATCCAAAATATCTTAATCAAATTTAGTCCTATTCTTCTTGAAACTTTATGGTAACATTATAAGAACTTTACAAGAACCATTGATTACTTTTTCATGAAAGGCAAATGTTATTACTTATATCGGCCACTAAGTGGCAGCAGAGGACCGTATGAGCAATGAATTTAATGTCGCCAACGTGCCTGATTCAAAGTCGCTTACCGTTTACTCATTTGGTATGATAAACAGAAAAATGCAATAAGTAAGGGGATTATGTACTGAGAAAAAAACTGGGTACCAACTCTTTTTGTTTTTTCTTAATTAAGTTGAATGTTTATAAAAACAAACAAAGACGGGGTTTTGTGGCCAGGTGTATCGTGGGTGCTTATTTAGACACAATTTGGGGAAAATGTAATTTATTATCTTATCAAATGATTCATTATTCAAAAGATAATTTACTTCCTTTGCTCCATTGCAGAGATTAATCTCACCAGGTTAATCTAAGATTTAAGCAGGTTCCATAGCCTAACCTCCCTTGGCTATCCGCGCTCCTTCCCAGAAGAAAGGTGGCGCTAGTTTATAATTTAATTATCCACAGAAAGCATAGTTTGGATACATAACAGATCTTCAACCCTATAGGGCTTGTTAAAAAATGACTACTAATTACACAAGGCACTTCAACCATGGAGCAATTGTCATGGTGGTTACCGATGCTCTCCGGTCAAAGACCACACAAAGGCTATACTATTCCACACCATGAGGGGAAAAGGCGTTAATGTGTTTGGAAATAGGGAAAGGATTAAGAGAACAACGTTTAATGAGAAAGAAAGAAGGAAACAAAAAGTAGAAAATCAAATGATAACACAGAAGGAAAATGTGTAATTTATACACGAATTGAATGGATAAATAAAGCAATAATAATAATAATAATAATAATAATAATAATAATAATAATAATAATAATAATAATAATAATAATAATAATAAT
>JAUZNJ010029020.1:0-15681 GCA_034780135.1 Jordanella pulchra | reverse complement strand
AGCGGCTTCCTAAGAAGCATTTCAAGGTCCTGGAGGGGCCCAGCCAGTCTCCAGATCTCAACCCATAGAAAATCTTTAGAGGGAGTCTAAAGTCGGTGTTTCCCAGCGACAACCACAGAACATCACTGCTCTGGAGGAGATCTGCAGGAGGAACGGGTCAAAATACCAGCAGCAGTGAGAAAACCTGCTAAAGACTAACAGGAAACGTTTGATCTCTGTCACTGCCAACAAAGGGGAGATAACAAAGTATGGAGATGAACTTTTGTCACAGACCAAGTACTTATTTTGCAAATGAATTCTTTAAAATCAGACAATGTGATTTTCTGGATTTTTTTCTCTCACTTTGTCTCTCATAGTTGAGGAATATCTATGATGAAGATTACAGGCCTCTGTCATCTTTTTAAGTGAGAGAACTGGTGGCTGATTAAATACTTTGCTGCCCCACTGTAAGTCTGGGTTAAAGTCACTTCTATGGAACTGTGTCAGTTACTGGAAAAAAAGACACAAGTTAACATGATAGCATGTCTAACGTAGCATCACCCAGCACTTCCTGCTACATTCAGGGTCAAATTTACTTGTCTGGATGCGAACAAGCTACCTTTAGCCTCAAGTATTAGCGAAACAAATGGCAGCCTGTTATCGACCCAGACAGCTTGGTTCTGGTCACAACCTCTCTGCTTACTCTAACACCTTCATTTCATTCAGATGATTCAGAAATAGAGCTTTAATCATCAGACCCTGATGTTTTGGCTTCAGGTTACACAATCAGAACTTCGTACCGAGCCGTATGCTGCTAAAGTGGCATGAAGAAGAACAAACGTTTTATTGATCTCAAATCTTTGACCTATGAAGGTGTTTGAAGAAACAGTCGAGTACCCAGAAACACTGAGGGTATTTCTCCATGTTACAGCTTTAACTCTACACATTTTGCAGCAGACTGAACCGTCCCCCCCCCCCAGTGATGCTGCTGCATCACTGCTGCCAATAAGGGTGGCATTACCCCAGGAAGAAATTCATAATCCCTGAAGTTGTGGAGCATGGGTCATAATCTTACCCATTAATCCAGCCGTACGAGTGGATTATTGGGAGGGCAGAGACACGGTTTGTCTACAAAATGTTCTGCTATTTGCCTCTGACTTTTTTCTACTTGGCAAGCTGTAGAGTCTTGATGAGTTGGAAGATTACAGCACCGCTTTCATCTTCCACTCAGCTCAGGTTTTTTGCAGAGACATAACCCTGGATAATGCTCCTTCTGCCTTAAAATAAGTCTGTTCCCATGTGGCTGCCCTCATGATAAATCAGGCAGCGGCGGAGGAGAGCTTTAAAGAAGTAGGGCAGCCGATGTGCTCTACCGTCACTACAAAGCCCTGAGCAGCAGGGTAGGATTGAATTCCCGCTCCTTCAACCCTCCCTCAGGTGGTGGACGCAGCTACAGTGTTTGTCAAAGTGAGGACAGCGGCGCTTTCATGTTGACACCATCAACACGCCTCCATGGCCGTTGTGATGAATACAAATTATAAATACAGGTTTGGTAAGGACACGTAGAACACCAGTTAACATCATTGAAAACTTGATGTCATTCATTCCACATAAAGTGGTAGGTTTAAAATGTGGATTCAGTTTGTCCAATTATTCCATTGGAGACTCTTTCCTTTAAATAATCAAATTCATTTCAAACAAACTGTGCCGACCTTAGAGGTCATGACAATGACGACCAGAGATTGTCTGTGGTTTTTAGATCAGGGAGGTTTTAGCAGGTAACCCTACAGTGATAACAAGGGTCCTTGTATCCGAGTGCTGACAGTCCTGGTGGAACATGGAAGACTTTCGGACACGGGAGCTTTTACAACTAATTCTGTCCAAGGTCCGGATTCAGAGGTTATTTCTGCTCTAACAGTGACATAAGACCTGCAGTTCAACAGCTGGTCAGTTGATCCTGTTCAACTGAAGGGCTTTTGCTTCACAATCCTTTGTCAACTTTTAACACCACAGTTTTTCCTTCCACTTTACTTTCTATCAACACTTATATTTGGACCCGTATGCTCAACAGCCAATTAGGGACGAACTATTTTACTAAAAATCAAAACCTAGATTTTTGGTTTTACCATAAATGTGATTTTATTTTGCTGCTCCTTTGCATTAACCTCAAGCATGTAGAAGTTTTAATGTCTGAAAGCTTCCTCGTTGCTCCAGGACTTTACTGTTGCACAGAAAACTTGTCGTGATGAATCTGTTCCCTGTCTGTGACTCTCGTCCCTTCTGTGTGCCAGTTAACACTTTAATCGTATAACTGTATCCACTCTGTATGTGGAAAACAAACATCTCTTACAATGATGCAAAGAATAAAATATCATTTTTTATGGTTAAATCAAATGGATGTTCTTTGATTATTTACCAGAAGGTAAATAATGTCTTTGAGCCTCTTCCTTTACTTCTAAACTCTACCTAAGAAGAATAATTACTTCACTAAGATATGAAGAGCAATAATTGCTTATCAATGTGGATTTTTCTATTCATTTGGATCTTAGCTTGAGAACCACCTGTTATAAATGCAGTACAATGTGCAATCCTGAGGGGGAACAGAGGAGAGCTTTGGGTTTCAGAGGATCACTTTTCTATCTAATTATCCATTTATGAGCCCGTTCAGTGTCAAATACTAGTACAAAATATCTAATGACTGCCTGCGGCCGACAGTCACAGGGGAAAGACACAGAAATGGCTGCAGTCACTGATAAATCAGCCAAACTGTTGTTGCTTGACTCACGGATGAATCGGGAACTTTGCAGTTTCAAAAGATCTGAGAGGCTCAACCAGCTCACTGCTTTTAAATGGTTGTTAAAAAGTGAAACAACAAAAGACAAAAATAAATCCTACTGAATAAGGTGAGGAAATAGAAAGAGATGATGAAAGTGAAAAGGATGGAGTGAGTGCAAATGAGGAATTTACATCTTTACATCCCACTTCTGTTTGAGTCACAGCAGCATGAACCTGCAGCCTGAGGAGATTTTCATACCAACTAAGGTAGGAAAACACAATCAGGATTTCCTAACAGGACCTGAATCCACCTGGATTCTCAGTCCTGTCCACATCTTTCCTTCTGTCTTTTGCTGCCTGAATGTGTGAAATCCTGCTGCCTGAAGGACCCTCATTTCACAGATTCCCCCATAGATCCCTCAAACAGCACAACCCTGGATACCCTGACTGCTGTTGGTTTGATTAGAACCAAAGAAACCAGTTTTTCCCTGAACCATGCAGGTCTATAAGCCGCTGCTAACATGGTTTATCCTGTTTGGAAACTGGGCTAAAGGTTAAACGCTGCCTCTCTGTTACTGAAGGCACCAAAGACAAAGCAGACACTGCAGCTGATCCTGACAGTTGGATGGAGAATATGGCTCTTCCAGGACGTCTGGCTCTTTAGCCATAAACACACCACTTCTGCACATTAAAACTGGAACCATCAGCGCTTAATGAAATCAACTGTGCAATGTTTTAATTAACACGGCTGGTTTGTTGCCTCTAAGCAACGCCTTTTGATTGCTCCTCTGCAAAACTGGGATCAGATGAGATCAAAACGTAACTTGGCCAAACTGCTGTAGATGGAGACCGAAGGGTTGATCATAACTTTGTTTAAAAAATAGAAAAATAAATAAAAAAAAACAGACAAAGTGAAAAGTAGAAAAGCACTTTATGATGCGACTGCTTGTAGAGCTACGTGCAGCAGAAAGAACTAGAAGTTATCTTTTTCTGGAAGAATTAAAAAGGATGTGAACTTTGACTAGGCCATCTGGATTCTTTTCATTTTGACTACATTGCTGCAGATTCTAGTTTGACTCTTTCAAACCAGGCTGCACAGTGGCGCGGTTTGTAGCACCGCTGCCTTGCAGCAAGAAGGTTCTGGGTTGGATTCCCGGCCCAGGGTCTTTCCACATGGCGTTTGCATGTTCTCCCCGCGCATGCATGGGTTCTCTCTGGGTACCCCAGCATCCCTGCTGATCCGTGCATCAGTGCTTCAGCAGCCATGACTTCCACTCAACCATATGCTTTGCCTCTCCTTCCATTTGTTATCTATTGTTAATATTTACTTTGACTTGATCATAAATGTCTCTTTTTTTGTTTAAATTGAGATATTTTGTCAAATCTGTTGTCATTGTGATTTTATTTTTGTTATGAAGACTTGGGAAAGTTTAGGCAATAATATCTAAAATATCGTCCAAATAAACTGGCACCAAGTTTTAGGGATTGGTTAGACTGATGTCATGATAACTGGCCTTAGCTTTAAAAACAATAAACTTTATCGTTTGATATCTTCAAACGATAAAGATATTTTGGATTTAGCAAAGATCAGATGGATCTGATACAGTTATTAGATTTAAAGGTGGTGATGCACCGAACATCTGCATTAATATTGGCATCAATCAATCGGTCATTTTTAAGCATATTGCTATCAACCTGCTAACTATAACTGGACTAATATTAACAAGCAATATTTATTGGTATCAATGTCAGCAATAAGGTCGGTTTTCCAAATACTGAGCAATATTAGAATGGAGGTATGAATATCAGCCCAGCTTTGACTGCAGTTATTAGAAATCTCTCTGAATGGAGCGTCGCTGGCGGCTTAAAACTGAGCAGAAAATGTTCTAACATCAAACTCTGTCATGTTGCCAGGTTACAAAACATTGTTGGAAAGTTAATGAATAATGATCTGCTTTCCCTAAAAAGGCCAAAGCTAAATCTATACTCTTAAAAGCTGTGAGGAAGTTGGAGATTTAGGATTATTTGGACCAAACCTTCAACAATCTATTTCCAATGATGCTGGGCACCACAAAGACTGACAATAGGAAACATTAATGAGAGAGAAATATCTCAGAGGAATGAAGAACATGAAGAAAGAGCTTTAGTGATTAAATAAACAGGTAGGCGCTAAAATAAGAGAAAATCCAGATTGAATTTAGTTCTGCATGATGGCTGCATGAACTTCTGCTGTGGTGCCAAGAAAGTCTGAGTGAGCAGCTGATGAATCACCACCCAATTAATTATTGAACACCCCCCACCACCTAACCTGCCTCTGCTAGCATGGTAGCTAGCAACAGTCAGACACGTGACCAGCAGAAAGATCCAACACACACAAGCAGAGTGTGGGCCCCTTGTGTCAGAGCAGGAGCCTCAGAGGAAGCAAACATCCCGACATCAACAAGCCGAGTTTATCCATCAGCTGAAGCACAGCCGATCTAACAGGCTCACTCATTACTTGATGCAAACATTTTATGCAAATGTCAAACCGACAACAATACATCTAAACTTTGCTCTTTATGGCAGACAGAACCACCAACTGCTGCCTAAGTCTGACCTTCCCCCCATGACCTAAAATATTCAAAGGAAACATCCTTTTTTGCCATTTTGGAGAGTTTTTCCACCCATTTGTGGTTGTATCCTGACTGTGTTCAGCGCAGTGACAGAAGGGACAGGTGAGTCACTGCGGGGCTGCAGGCTGAACACATTGCACTGCAGCACTGCACATCACGACTCACAGAGAGCAGGGCAACGGCGAGGAATCCAACGGCTGCAACAGGAAACCAAACACGGCAGCATGAACGCAAAGGGGCCAAAAAGAAATGAAGCGGAGGCAGAAAGCTTCAATCACAAAAATAAACATATTGGGACAGAATCCTGGGGGTGACGCCTGCATCACACCAGGGAGGCTCCTTACAGCCTTGATATCTCTGCTCGTCTGTCTGCAGTCTGTGGAGCCTTCACAGACACCAGTTTAAGGCGGATTAATCAGCCACACAGGGGAGGTGATGAACCAACTGGCTTTCAGCCTACAGGCTGCTGACAGTTTAACTGAAACTTCTTTCAGTTTCACTTTTATGAACCATAATCCTGCTGATAATGTCAAAGGGAAATAATGTGCAGCAGCATTAGAAGGTTGACTGTTTTCAAACAGCCTGAATTTGATCTAAAATCTGCCTGGTTTAGCTGCTTTTGCATCATCGGTCCGTAAAGGTTTGCGTCCATAAAGGCTGATATTTTCTACGTCACTTCGTAACCACAGCAGGAATCCACCACCTGATGTTTGCGGACAGGAGAAGCATTTCCATCCACAGGTGCTCCATGGTTGAAAGATGCTTCAACATGTCGGATGTTGTTCAACGTTTACCAATAATCGATTGCATAGTTGGCTTTGTTTTGTTTAGAAACAGACAAAATAATATGATCGAATGCATCCGTCTAAAGACGCCAAACATGGCGGAAGTGGATTCAAAGCTAATGCTAAAGTAGCCATGTAGCCCAACCCTTCGCATTCCTCTTTAATCAGAGGCGCATCTATTCAACATTAATGGCAGGAGAGTTTGGCCACTTCTGGGAACCTGTTCATGAAGCTTATAAATCCAGTCCGCCTTACAATTTTTATTTGTTCTCAGGGTGGATTTTAACATGATTTAGTGTTTTTACGATTTCCTCCTCTGACTTTATACTGAGCTCTAGTTAGATGTTTACATTCATACTTATACTCACTGCTAGAGAGGAGTTTATGTCAGTCTGGCAAATAATTCAATCAACAGTAGCCTTAAAGCAAACAGAGCGGTGGTGTCAGGAAAACATCCTACTGTTTATCACTTTCAAACTGATGTCATTTTACCAACATGTTTCACTGGTGACAGGAAAGCAGCCACACTTTCAACCATAATGAACTGTATCTTTCAGATGATTAAGTTTGGACTGTTTTAATTTAACCAAACATGGATAAAGACCATTTTGATGCAGTTTTCCAGAATTTTTACGGCTGCATACAGGAAGCCAGCAGCATTATAGGAAATCGGATCATTACTGATCAGAATAAACTAACAACAGTTTGATTTTAGTAGAAAGGAAAGGTTGTTCATTCAAACTGCTTAAAAACTAAAGCATCATTAAATTTTAGCTTCATAATTATGCAAGAAATCCTTTTAAAAGTCTGACAGCATCTATAGATAGGAATATGATTCTTTTAAATCTCATTCAACACTTTTCTGCACTAATTTCACATCAAACCATAGATCAGAATAACCTGCTCTATAAATGTTGACAATAAGTTGAGTAAAAATCCCTTCTCCCAACTTTAAAGCGCTGGTTAATGGTCGTCCTCCAGTAAAGCTCTCGTAGAGGTAACAAATAGTTCGTTTTTTTGTGCTCTGAACACGCCTGGGATCTTCTCAGTACTGAGTTCAGGTTTCCTAACCGTACAGCTGAACTCGATGTGCAACAGCTAATATTTTACCAGCCTGTGTCCCACAGCCGGTTATGTCCTGTCAAAGCAGGATGTGCTGCTGACGTCGAGTCCGACTGATCCCCCAAGTGTGCTGAGAGCGACCCTGGACACGCGGTCAATGATTACCCCCAGAGAGACGTCTGACGGGCCTTCTGTGATCCTCCAGGGATACGGCAGGTCAATGGAAACAGAAATGTTATAGTACAGTTATCAGGAGCATAACTATCCTGCAGTAAGCTAGCTCTAGCATGTCTGTTAAGCAGCGGAGTGCAGGCTTGCTAGTCAAGCTTACACCCCCATGACTAATCAACCTGCTAATATCGTCTTTAATAGTGATGTAAAGGTAAAATAAACATGTCAAAACCACTTGAATATTAAACCCAGGTGGTGTTTTTGCTACATATTAGCATAGAAAACATTTATATTTTAGCCAATTTTGGAAAAGTTTGTAATATTAGTCGAGTAAATTTGGCCCTTGCTAATAATCCATTTGCTGTGTTGTTTTTTATTACAAGCAAGAATGATCCGTTTCTGATGTATTGAGGAAAAGTGTTCTGCTGACTGAGAAGCAGTATACATGTAATATTTTAGATGCTGTTTCAAAACAGTAAAAGAACTGTTTGAAATGGTGATGCATAGTTAAAAAGTCATAATCTGCTATTTTACTAATAAAATCCTTCTAAAACTGTCTTTAAAATTGTGTTTAATCTCTTTTAAGAGAAAAAAAGCATTTAATAGAGCTCATTCTGACCCTGCGTTATATTACTGCATGTAGCAACATTAGCAGTTAGCTGTGGTTCATTTCCCATCGTTTCTTGGTCTCTTACACAGTAAGTGAAGCAGTAACAGCCTGCAGGTGATAGCAAGGCCAGCTAATGTTAGCGCCTGCTATGAATGCTACATTGGCTTTGTTGGGAGAGAGAACTTTGGCCCAAATGAAAAACAAACAATCCATTCGCTCCATTCGAGTCTCAGTTTAAGGTCTTACTCCAACATACATCTTCAACCTGATGTATTTCACTTTCAGTTATGATTCGACGGCCTGACTTAACCTTTTTACGTTGACCTACTGTACATCTGACACGGACGAACGCATCAATTAAAGCAGGAAAAGACGCTGCGCAACAGAAGTCAATACGACAGTTCCAGAAACATCTGGAGGTTTGCTTCCTTCCTTCCTTCCTTCCTTTCTTTCTTTCTTTCTTTCTTTCGAACTGCAAACTGTGAAACAAGCCTCTGTTACTCAACTTTAACATGTGCAGCGCTGTCAAGGTTCAACATGTTCTCTCTATGCTAAAAAACAACACATGACGACATCAGCAGCCGCATCTGCAAAAGCATGTCGTCAAATTCCAGGTGATTCAGCAAGAAAAAAGGTTTAAAATGCTAACGTTGCTGCAACTTCAGGAAGCCTCGACTTCCACCCCGAGGTGAGAGCAGCTTCTCTCTGAGATTAATGACAATGATGCCGTGACAAAGACATATCGCATCATTTATAATCAGTAGTTGGTGGCTTTTGCAAGAAATAATTGGAGGTTTGAAATCCTGCACATGAATTTCTAGAAAAAAGTCCACAATAAATAACAAGCTTAGTTTTCCAGAAAGACAGATCCTGTCTAAGTTTGTAGGAGTAGAAAATAAACCCAAACAGCAGCAATTCCTCTTGATATGTGTGGAGGTGTGTGTGAGAACAGACAGGAAGAAAGAAAAAGAGGCCCTCTGTGGCCGGGTTGTTTACTGTGTGTGTGAGAGAAGTGAAGAGAGGCAGTCACATGTTGGGAGGAAGAGAAAGAGGAGGGAAGGCAGGCGAGACGGCCCATCCCTTCTCTACGTCACGGTGACGCCTCCCTCCGCCTCCCCTCCACTACAACTCACATGACTGCAGCAGGACGGTTCTGTAACACCAGTCACGAGGATAGAGTACTACAATAACCGGCCGGCAGGGGCGAGTGTGCCTTTCACACGCACACACCCAATAAACACACCAGGGTTATACACGCTGAGCGGCGCAGAGTAAAAAAAAGCCATAATCCTGCTCTAATAACCAGCAGTAAATATTAACATATTAGTGTACCATTTGCTATATAAATAACCTTATCAGGCTGCACACTGTGATTCTCCAGTTTATCTTCCCTCTTACGCACCGGTCAAGGACTCAGCAGCCTAAAGGCCTCCGAGGAAAGTGCTGCATAGACATAACAGCAACTTCTCTCCCTTACAGCTGTCCCATTTACATTCTACAACCATCTGCACTACATGGATATACTTTTGTTTTACAGCCACATCCTGACCAATCTGAATGTGCATCAGGTGCCTTTCATTTCTTTTCCCCTGTGCTCAGCATGAAATGCGATTCCAAATCCTTTCTGCAGGCTCACTGATACTTGGTTGTGTGAATTTGTGAAGCAGAGGTGATTTTATTTTTTTCCCCACAGAATTTATTCTGAACTCTTATCTTTTGGCTCTTTTGGGGCACAAACAGAATTTTATTCACAGTAAAGTTGAAACTCGATGAACAGAGTCTTTATTTAATTTGGGTGATAAGGCTCTCCGCCCTAGGCGTCACCTCATTAGGAGCGGCCTGAGGACAAGGACAACGACATTCTATTACTTCAACTCTCAATAGTTCTCCTTTTTCATTATATGCAAGTGGTCACCATCCTCCTTAGGGTTTGGATCACTCTGATTTACAAAAGGTATGCGATTAAAAGAAGGATGGGAGAGTTAAATCAATCCAACGCGCCATATCTTCACCAATCAGGGGAAAACATTTAAAATCAACATTCAACTGCCCTTAATAAAAAAAATCTACCAGGTTTGCACGTTTAGAAAATAGATAATTTTTTAGTTTTTTTTGGATGAATATCTTTAACTCTGTCAGAAGGAGAACCATCAGTTTCCAAATATTTTACAGTTTTAGGTCGATGTTTCTTTAGGCCTCTCTAACACATCTGTATTCTTTAACCTTTTTCTGTTTAGGGTCATTTTCCACATTCAGCCAGTTGCAGAAAAAAACAGCTTTTCTTCTTAGGTTTACTCTGTACTTAGCTCCATCCTTCCCTTTAAGGACTAAACCATGATGCTGCCACCACCATGTTACACAGCTGTTCAGTCACTTCCTATAGATATGAATCCTTGTAGCCACTGATAATCCAAAATGAGCTACAGTTGTGGAAATAATTTATCGCACTGCTGTCACAATTTTGAGGAGTAAATGTTTCCTACTAAGCCCAACCAACTGGCTGCACTCCATGTATTTTTTTTTACCTTATATAAGGATTATTTGCAAGCAATAAGCATGAAATGTGATATCCGACAGAATAATATGGTGCTTTGAAATAGAGGGGTTGTATATATGGATGACTGATTTAATATAAATCATAATGCAGCCGCTCTGGAAACCTATTTTAAGGCTAAAAAAGGTGCAACATTCCTGGGAGAAAACATGAATGTTGTAGCTGAGTTATGTCTAACATTATATTCACTCGATGGGGGGGTTTAATACCTCATTTCACTTTAATAGGCATCGCATTAGGATGGCTCACATCTACAGTATGTTCTTTGCGGAGGCACATGTCACCGCTGCAGCTTATAAATAGCCAACAGTCTCTCTACGTCCCTCCACGCACTGATTTCAACCGGCTCCGTTGTCAATCAGCTGTGACCACCCCCCCACCCCCCATACACACACAGCATCTTATCCTGCGATGACCCTGCATCCTCCAGAGCAAAAACAATCACCGCAATGCAACCATGTCACGCTATGATGCGGATGTTGGATCGACGTTCGGAAACTCTTCAGAATCTGCATGAAAACCTGGAGGATATAAATCTGTGAATCTTTAAAATTAAGAGAAAAACCTGCAAGAACCGCAATGCATTTCTAGCAGGGAACTCGGAACGATCAGCGACGCGCCGCCTGCTGCCCCAGAGCCGGTGATCAGGCTTTGGTAATAATTACCCTTCAGACAAACAACCCCAGCATCGAGTTGATCTCACTCAAGTTTTCACCCAGACGCGTTTCGTAACCGTCCCCAACCGATTACGCAAACCCTTACGAAAACGTCAAAGCACACCAACTTTCTCAGCTGACCCAGAACCCCGTGTCTGCTGCTTTTGCTTTTTATTTCCCCTGCAGGTTTTTGGAGAACAGAGTCTAATAATAAAGGGCTGATCGTGGGAAAGGCGTTGCTCCATCCTGGAGCGCTCTGACCAGCCTGCAGGGCTGGAGCCACAAAGATCCCTCAGCATTTCCAACCCGTGGAAATCAGCTTCATAATGAAGTGGGTGAATAACTTCACACACGCCTAGTGTGCTGCAGAGCTTCAACAAGCAACCTCAATATATTCTACTGGTTAAAATGCGGGGCGCAATACAAGCATTTCATATTCAGAAACTCTCCAGAGAGTTTTCCCCTTAAACTCATTTAAAAACAAACAGTCCAGAAGCCGATTATTACGTCAATTTATCATAATAATCCCCCGGGCTTCGGCCACGCGTGAAAGGGCTCACCACGTGTTCCGGTCCTCAGCACTGAAATTAAAACTTCACCCAAGAATGCGTGTAAAGTTTCCACAGCGCGCCTCTGCATACTAACTAAGTCCGGCCGCAGAGCGGCTGCTGTCCGCCCGCAGAACCGAAACATTCCTCCTTTTTCATCAAATTTTCTTATTGCCCACGGATGATGACATTTCCTACAAGACACGTGAAAACCCCACGTCAAATCAATATAGAAGTCTATACACGCGCGCGCGCTCACACACCAGACCGAAGCCGGCTCGCAGCGTGCCGGGAGATGCTGCCTAGCAGCCCGGAGACAGGCTGTCATCCGCCGGGCACAGCGAGCCCCACAGCCGGCGACCTGCAGAGACGCAGCCCGCTCTGCAAAGCCCGACGTCCCGTGATTCCTCCCCGGCCGGAAGCTTACCTGGCTGTCGGAGTTTTCTGTCAGGTAACTGAAGACAAAGGACGAGAGTTCCTCATCTAATAGTGGAGCGCAGTCCGCCATCTTCTAGTGAATGAGGAGCTGCGGAGCAGAGAGTCGAGTTTAGAAGGAGGAGTGAGGCTGGGCCACCGGTAGGGGGCGCTTCTATTTACACACGAGGACAAACATACACATTAAAAGACATGCGGCTCTTCAGAAGCTCTCCGGGGAGCAGAGGGGTCAATGCGGCCCAACGAGCACCGCTTCTCGGCCTCTGATACATACAGAACTTTCTATTGGTAATAAAGCTGCTAAATACGAAGGAGACATTATTTTCTGCAACATATCCAATAGCAGGAAGCAGTTATGATCAATTGATGAATCTCAGAAAGATACAGAGGAATCAGAAACACCATCCAACCCTTTAATGGAGAATAGCTCAAACATGCAGACACAAATTTCAGTCTTTTGAAGTTAACATTAAAATGATATTGTTCCTCTGCACATTAATAACATTCTAACCCAACCAATTACCCCTCAGGGATGATATAGTTTACTTCACCTGATGTGAATCTTTCCACTTCGTATCATGGTTGACAACACACACACACCAAGAATGATTCATCAAACTGGGCTACGTTCTGCTTCTGCTTCATGCTCCAGTTTTGTGGCTGTTTGGACATTGAACATGTGTGTGTGTGTGTGTGTGTGGGGGGGGGGGGGGGGGGTACCTGTCATGGAGGTTGTATTCTGACCTCCTCTTATCTCGACCAGCGTTTACATCTTTAGCAGTTCACCCGGTCAGCACTTTGCTCCCCTGTCCACCATGGTTCCTCCTTGATATTTGATAGAAACTGTCCAGTGCAGGCTGGTGGCACCTTATGATGATATGTTGCCAACCCAGTTGTTTGGACATAACCATCTTTCTCTTGTCACAGTCTCTCAAATTCTAATTGTTTCTCATTTTCTTGCTTGTTAAACATCCAGAGGGGAAACTCTTCTCCTGCTGCGAAAAGCACCACAGCCTCTTCCCCATACCTTTATAAAAGAGGATCAGTTTTATTCACTTTAACTGACAGAAGTTAACGCCATGCCTAACTTGTAAATAAATGACCTTAACCATAAATCTGATGTCTAATCTCACTATCAAATCGATTTAAGACCAAACTGAAATGTGCAGCTGAAGCCAGAAACTGCTTCTATCAAAGTCGCTGTTTTCCAATCACATAGAAATCAAATGCATGACGATGGGGAGCTGATCAGCAGGCGCATGGATTCAATAGTTCAACTCTTCAAATATTCTGCTTTTGTTTCACATCCACAGCTATAAGTGGCAAAATCCTCTTGTTGTTGCTGGGAGACAGAAACATGGACGCCTGTCAGTCGATTATTCAAGCACAGCTGATGATCTGTGAAACTGTTCTAACTGTGGAGATTTTCATTTTCTTCCACACAAGTAGTTTTCTGTGTAGTTATTATAAGCAGATCTACATGGTTATATTGCGTTGTGGTTTTCTTTAAACAACAACTCTTCTCATCTCTCCTCTCACAAACCTCTGCATCCTCATACAGCAGCTGCTGCATTGAGGCCGACATTGAATTAAACCAGATTCATTCATTCACTGATCTCTGAAACAAGCAGGAGAGCTGAATAGCAATTCTTGAAATCCTTCTTAGATTTCTATTTTCAAAAGGATTTCAAAAAACAATTCATCAATCATACTTTATTATGTACTGATTGTGTGATTTAATAACAGACTTGGGGCATTTTTAACAGGAGACGGTTGTTTCTCCAGCTAAAGCGATGACCCTCTGCACACAAAACTGCCTCAAACATTTCAGACTCTACAGCTGCATCAAAATTTTATGAAAAAAACAAAATCAACAGCAGCAAAAACTGTTTCTTGGCTGTGAAAGTATTTTTCTCTGAGGCCTTGTTTTTATATTGTTGTCAAAGATCTTATATGGGTTGTACAACTGAAGTTTAATTTTAGCTAACATAGTTAGCATGCTATAATAGCTAGCACATATTTGGCTGACAGGTCGACCAGCAGTGGAAACAGCTGCAGCAGCTGTTTCCATTAATATAAAACAGACATAACATTATTGTTAGCATCTGTTGATTTGTTTTTGACTTCAGCATCATACATTATGTCAGGTTAGTGCAGCGACTGGAGGTTTCTGTGGAGCATAGAGACAGTAAACAGTCTAGTTAATTAGTCTAAATGTAGTTTTATTATTAGATGTAATTCTTTATTTACCATTTCAAAGCAGGTACTGAGTTGTTTGTGGCAGATTTATGCTGATTATATAGTTTAGTTGCATTTTCTATTGTTAGTTTTTCCTAACGGTTTAGGAAGCCTAGTTTTTTTGCATCGTTTATACAGTAAATGCACTGATAATTGACAAAATAAAAGGGAAGTGGCTCACAGATTGTATTGTTTTTCCTTTGTGACTGGACGCCTGCCATATAAGGCCTAATCATGTAGACAAATATTTAATCCTCCTGTGGTTTTATTCAGTTCAGTTCATCTTGAGGCATTTTACAGAGTTGGTTCATCCTAATCAGACTGAATGATTGGTTGAACGATTTCTATCTGAGGGAACCCAGCTGATTGTATCAAACCACTGACTTTGCAGATTTGCTGTTCCTGGATGAGCATGTGGTGACAGGGGATGTTCACTTGCATTGTGTTATTAATTTTGTACCACTGCCTCACACTGAGCGTGCATGTAGCTACAGTGGACAGAAAAACTCATATTTATCAAGGAGAAACCACCAGCAGAACCAGGCTCAGAGTGAGAGGCCTTCAAGTTGGAGTTTGAAGAGACAGAAGCAGAAGTAAAGGAGTATGGAAACACATAGATCATTTTTATGTTAAAGAAGGCATTTGTATACTAGTTCCTTTGATGGTTCTGTCTAGGAAAGAAACAATTAAGCAGAGGACATCTGAACCAGATCAAAAGAATAAAAGTTGTGGCTACCATGACAATTAATAAACGGACAACACCAGATTAAAGCTGAACTGACAAATATTGCAAAGAAAATAGAAGCAAAATGTAACAAAATCAGAAAAAGTGGTCTTTATGTCCTCCAGCAGTTTGATGGACCGAGCGTGAAGTTGAAGCTTGAATGATAAACCTGTGGAGAAACCTGTGGAACCTCCCTGTAGGCAAAAAGGAGGAATGGCAACCACCCGATCGGAGCCTGTATCATTAACAAACTTACGAAGCGTTTAAGAGTTCAGACTTCAGGATATCTGGTCAGCAATGCAATGCATGAAGCGTTTTCCAGATTAACTTTTTTCCACAGGGCCTACTATGTCCGTCCCAAGACGTAGGAAATGCGTTCATTAATGGGGAGGGCTTGAAGCGGTGCTTTGGTTGGCACACTAATCACAAAGTCGGCCTTGTATCAACTGAAGAAGATCTCCAGGATTAGAGGACTGATGTCTCAGCGTGATCTAGAGAAACTCATCCATGCGTTTATCTTCAGCCGCATTGA
>JAUZNJ010029019.1:0-15681 GCA_034780135.1 Jordanella pulchra | reverse complement strand
TCCTTCCTTCCTTCCTTCCTTCCTTCCTTCCTTCCTTCCTTCCTTCCTTCCTTCCTTCCTTCCTTCCTTCCTTCTCTCTATAATTCAAATTTTCCTTCATTCTTACACATATATTCCTTATTCACAATAGTTCACTCATAGATGAAGTCAGACATCTTTGCATATGGTTCTATAGTTTTGCCAGCCTTCATACAGGCATCCACTGATTCCAGACTTTTTATGGTACCAACTGTAGCATTATTAGTCCTTGTGTAGATTCTCTGGAAGGTTTGTTTGTACCCCTGTCCAAAATTAATACTCCCAAACCACTCTCAGCATTTCCTATCACTAACAACTCGACTTTTCAAAAAAAGTAAAAGAATACTTCTGAAATATAGAAATTAAATATGTAGTTTGGTCTCTAAAAAGTTAATTGGAGAAGGTGAGCTGGTATTAGTCAGTGGGCGGTGCTAACAGTGATTCTGCTGAGGTCTCTTGCAGCTTCCACCATGCAAGACCACAGTAAGCTCTCTCATGAGCTTATGTGAAACATTTCAGACCAAACAAGCCTAATCTGTCCGTTTTAACAGCCCAGTGCATTTATTAGTGCAGATATTTAGCTTTTATTTATTTATTTATTTTTTTTACCTTTTCAGGTTAAAGCTTCTGCTGCCATGGCTGGAGTCCCGCATTCATGAAGATTGTGAGGAGCCGGCTACCCACAATGCATTGGCCAAGATCTACATCGACAGCAACAACACACCGGAGCGCTTCCTGAAGGAGAACCCATTCTATGACAGCGCCGTGGTCGGACGGTACTGTGAGAAACGAGACCCCCACCTGGCCTGTGTAGCTTATGAGAGGGGGCAGTGTGACCTGGAGCTCATCAAGGTGTGTAGATCCCATCAGTCGGACTTCAAAAAGCTCTCAGTATGCAGACATTTTAAAGTGTTTGTGTTGTTTTTTTATCTCTCAGGTGTGCAATGAGAATTCCTTATTTAAGAGTGAAGCTCGATATCTTGTACGACGGAAAGATCCTGAACTTTGGGCCAAAGTGTTGGAGGAAAACAACCCTTACAGAAGGCAGCTCATCGATCAGGTTTGATTTATTCAAGCTCAGTCCTGAAGGCACCGAAGGAGAGCTTTTCTACCTCCATCTTTATTTATTCTTTTGTGTCTCCATCCTCAGGTGGTGCAGACAGCTCTGTCAGAGACTCAGGATCCAGAGGAGGTGTCAGTCACAGTAAAGGCCTTCATGACTGCAGACCTGCCAAATGAGCTGATTGAGCTGCTGGAGAAGATTGTTCTGGAGAACTCTGTCTTCAGTGAGCACAGGTACTTTGGGAACATCGCTTCTTGATGCATCTGCAAAGCAAGTGTTCACTTGTTTTAGTAAATTCAAGTTTCCACAGGAACCTCCAGAATCTTCTGATTTTAACGGCTATCAAGGCTGACCACACTCGTGTGATGGAGTATATCAACAGGCTAGATAACTACGACGCTCCTGATATCGCCAACATTGCTATTAGCAATGAGCTCTTTGAAGAAGCGTTTGCTATCTTTAAGAAGTTTGATGTGAACACCTCAGCCATTCAGGTAAAAACAACGTGTCAATTGTAGACTGATATTCATTAACGCAGAGAGACTCACAGAAAAAAAAATTATTCCATATTGTCGACTGGGTTTTCTGCTTTGCCTCATTTTTTTTCTGCACAAACTTAAATTTTGTGGCAGATCTTTGATTTTTTATTTTTTATTTTTTTTTTTACATAATCCAGTCATTTTTTTACAGCTGTCGGACAGTGGAATAACATCAGAACATTTTCTGTCATGAGCTGTTTTTCAGAGGAATTCAACCTTTCTTTAGCCGCTTACATTAGCATTAGCATTATTAAAAAAATAGTCTTTGTGTTAATCCTATAGACTGTTGATCCTTCACTAATCTTTGCCCTGAAACAGGCTGAAGTGGAAAATAAAGTAAAACAATATCATTATGATTCATCTATTCAGACCCTAAAAATATTATGACATTAGAATTTTATATGTATTAAAAATGTTATGATTTTTACAAGTTTTATCTCCTAGGATACATCTCCCTGTTGAGGTATAAATAAAACCCAAATGATAAGGAAATTAATGTCAAATTTGATGAACATTAATCCTACATTGTTGAATTATTTGTTCATTTACATTATATACAACTCTTTGAAACTTGATTCTTGTCTTTACAAATCCCCTTTAGTTAAAACAAAGACTATAAAATAATGTAAAAAGCACCATTTTGTAAAGAAAACACCAAACAAGGCTGAAAAATGTCAGTCTATTCCATTTTTTCTAGATCCCTTTGTGTCAGATTTTCCTGGTGACAATAAACAAAGCAACAAAAAAAACGACAGTAGTTTTACTGAAAATAAGTTTGACGTATGTATAATGTATCTCTACTGTTAAACATCTTAGTTTATTTTTTTTGTTTCCACCTCTTTTCTGTAGGTTTTGATCGAGCACATAGGGAACTTGGATCGAGCCTACGAGTTTGCTGAGCGCTGTAATGAGCCTGCAGTGTGGAGTCAGTTAGCTCGAGCTCAGCTGCACAGAGACCTGGTCAAAGAGGCCATCGACTCCTATATCAAAGCCGTGGATCCATCAGCATACATGGAGGTGGTTAATGCAGCCAGCAAGAACAGTAAGTCAGTGCTTTGCAGAATATCCAGGCTGCCTTTGTGTGTCTCAGCTTGGTTGAGCTGAGTTTCTGACGTGTTTTTTTTTTTGCAGATAACTGGGAGGACTTGGTGAAGTTCCTACAGATGGCTCGTAAGAAGGCCAGAGAGTCGTATGTAGAGACGGAGCTGATTTTTGCTTTGGCTAAAACAAACCGACTCGCTGAGCTAGAAGAATTTGTCAGTGGGCCCAATAATGCTCACATTCAGCAGGTAAAAACAACACAGTAACTGTGGGGTCCAACAGTTTGAAAGGGCACAAGTAGTTTTCCTCTTAGGCTCCTAATGTTCCATGTTAACCTAGAGTGCATAGATTTCAGTATTGTTAGAAAAGACTGCTTTAATCGATTGAATTATTCCCCTTTTTTTCCCCATAGAATGCAAACTCAACAGAATTGTGGTCATCTAATTTTAGGTGGGGGACAGATGTTATGAGGAGGGAATGTATGAAGCGGCCAAACTTTTGTACAACAACGTGTCCAACTTTGCTCGACTTGCGTCTACATTAGTCCACCTTGGAGAGTACCAGGCAGCCGTGGACAGCGCCAGGAAAGCCAACAGCACCCGGACCTGGAAGGAGGTAAAAGACACAGAAATACCTGCATTCACTAGATCATTGGTGACAAATCAAATCTAGAAAATAAATAATGTGATTTAAGAAGCCTTGATGATCTGTTTAAATAAGCTTGATCATTAGGTATCAATGCCCCCTTCTATAAGGGAACATTAATAAGTAGGAGTCAGAGAATTTAGCAGCTTCAAACAGCTTTGTTGTTTCCCTTCTATTTTTCTGAGGCTCTCTTCTAGATAATCTAAAGATAAAAATGCAGGATTTTTATTTTAAACTTAATGAAGCCTTGCGATTAACGTTGCTTTCCCTAAACTCAACAGGTCTGCTTTGCATGTGTCGACGGCGAAGAGTTTCGGCTGGCGCAGATCTGCGGTCTTCACATTGTGATCCACGCCGATGAGCTGGAAGACCTGATCAGCTACTATCAGGACCGCGGGTACTTTGAGGAGCTCATCGCTCTGCTGGAGGCCGCGCTGGGCCTGGAGCGGGCCCACATGGGGATGTTCACTGAGCTCGCCATCCTCTACTCCAAATTCAAACCTCAGAAAATGAGGGAGCACCTGGAGCTCTTCTGGTCAAGAGTTAACATCCCAAAGGTGGATCTTCTCTGGATTATAGGAGACTCGTTGTTCTTTGCAAAACTGTGTTTATTTAACAGCAAACTAATAATCAGTGTTTCTCAGTCTTCTTATTGAATATTATTCAATTATGATGTCTCAATATTTTAACCTTTTTATCAAATGTTTTAGAAGATTATTATAATATAGGATTGTGAGAAAAAAAAAATTTATTTTTTTTTTGACCATTACCGTAAAAAGTTTTTTTTTTTTTCAGCAGTTTTTACATAAATCTGGTGTTATTTAGCTCCTAGAAAGTACACTTTATATCCCGTTTGTCTGGTTTCCAGGTTCTCCGTGCAGCTGAGCAGTCTCATTTATGGGCAGAGCTGGTTTTCCTTTACGATAAATACGAGGAGTACGACAACGCGGTCATTACTATGATGAACCATGCAACAGATGCATGGAAAGAAGGGCTGTTTAAAGACATCATTGCCAAGGTAAGCACCAGTAACTCATTGGACTATTTGTTTCTAAAGTCTTTAAAGGCAAACTCGTACTACTACCATCCTATTAATTAAGACATGCAAACAATTGACCAGAAAAGGTTCCCTATTAGATATGAAATGACCTTCTTAAGATGTGATCCTAAGGAAATATAAGTCATGTTTGAGGAGGAAGTGAATCCTGCTCACCTTTCATTAGAACCCATGTAAAAATAAACTCTTGTTTTTAACTTGCTGATGAACCACCATGGGACAATAAGACCAATAATGAACCTACTTTCTCTAAGTCTTTATCATAGTGTGTATTTGTGTGTTCATTATGTGCTCAGATTTTCTCATAACAGCATTTTTGCTTAGAGCGGGAAACAAAAGCATAAGACTCTACAAACAAGCAAAATACAGCATTTAGTTTAAGCAGACATACCTTTGGTAGAATGTTGGCCTTTAAAGCTTTAATTGATTCTGGTCAACTTGTGTTGAACTATGAGCCCTTCCTCATTGAAACTCGGAGCTTTGTACATTATTTATCTAATACAGGTTCAGATTATTGGTTTGCCTGTTATTTGTTTCTTTCCCTTTTCTTTCCTACATTTTCTGCATCGTTTGCTGCTACTCGGAAGTTTTAACCTCTTAAAATAAAATGTTTATTTCTAAACTTGTGATGTATTCTCTTACATTTTTCTTCAGGTCGCCAATGTGGAGTTGTACTATAAATCTCTTTCTTTCTACCTGGAATACAAACCTCTCCTCATTAATGACCTGCTGACTGTTTTGTCTCCTCGGTTGGACCACAATCGAGCCGTCAGCTTTTTTTCAAAGGTAAGCTCCTGTGGAAAAAAAACTAACTTTGCAGTGCATCATCTCCTCCTGTATCTTAGAAAGGCTGTCCAGTTTATTGTAATGATGGATTCTGTACTTTGCTTGACCAGATGAATCAGCTAAAGTTGGTCAAGCCGTACTTGAGATCGGTCCAGAGTCACAACAATAAAGCCGTCAATGAAGCGCTCAACAACTTACTCACAGAAGAGGAAGACTATCAGGTGTGTAGTTCAAAGACTGTGGGAAGGTGTGATCTTTTTTTTTTTTTTTTTTTTTCTTTGCTTAGATTGGCTGTGCCTCTAAATTAATTGAGGCTATCTGGTTTTGTTGGAGATGATTGATGTGGTTCTGTTAGCAACTCATATAATGCGTGTAAATAATTTGTAGTTTTATTTAGATGCAAACAATAACTGCTGAAAGGGTTTTGTTCATCACTGTTACATTTAGTTTCATGTAATCAGTAGAATTTGTTTCCACTGACTTGCGTTTTTCTGCAGGGCCTGAGAGCCTCCATCGACGCTTACGATAACTTTGACACCATAGGCCTGGCTCAGAGGTTAGAGAGACACGAACTGATCGAGTTCAGGCGCATCGCTGCTTATCTGTACAAAAGAAACAACCGCTGGAGGCAGAGTGTGGAGCTGTGCAAGAAGGACAAACTGTACAAGGTAGATGAAACTAAAGCAGGAATCATCACATTTATTGGGAGACCAACAGGTCATCCTGTCACATTTATGATAAACTCTTATTCACTTTAAAATGATACGATTAGGATTCCAGGTTATTTGATCTTTGAAGCGTTTTTCCCTCTGGTGGCTCTATGAAATGATCTAGAAATGCTTTATTTACATTCCAATCTGAGATTAAATGACATCCTTGTTTTCTATTTATCGACCGTGCTTCAGTAACTGCTGTGAATGTAGTAATCCTTCTGCGAAATGGTGTTTTGCTTTTGTGAAACTCTGACTGTATGAAGTGATACATTTACAGCCAAAAAGGCAGTATTGAAATTAAAAGTGCTTTTATTTGCTCTTCTATCATAATTATTAGATGTAGCAGTTGCACTACTGCTTTTTTATTTGTTTTTTTAGTATTTACACTAAAATAATACAGAATGCATTGCATCCTAAAACATCCATAAATTAATTTAATTTCAAAGTAAAGCAAAGAAACAATTTACTGAGAAAATATAAAACAGGTTTTCTTGTAAACGGGACAAAAGGAATAAAGGAGGATGAAGTCATGAAATGCTAGTATGCACACGAATCATCCATTTTTTGTTTGGTTGTTTTTTTTTAAAAAACAAATTGTATAACCTTGCCAGCTTGTTTGATAAACAGTTGTTTTCATAAAACTGTGCAAGAATTAAAAATACCTTGACAACACCAGCTCTGAACCTGGTATCTGCCAGGAACATGAAGCCATGATGGTGGACCACAGACTATTAGATATCAAGTGTGTTATAATGCATGATTTGCCTTACATTTGATCGGGTTAAATAATTAGTAGATTTAGCATTTGATGCGATGGAGCCCATATCTATGTTTTTCTAGTAATTAATATTTATTAGTTACTTTAAAGTAGTTGCTTCACCTTCCAGCAGGTGGTGCTATAAGTCTTGTTTCTTTAAGGTATATTCCTGTATAAAAGCTTTTCTTTGATATCAGGTGACTGAAGTCCTCTTCATGTTAATGTTTCCCAGGATGCAATGCTCTTCGCTGCAGAGTCCAAGGATGCAGAGCTGGCAGAGACTCTGCTGCAGTGGTTCCTGGAGGAGGACAGGAAGGAGTGCTTTGCCGCCTGCCTGTTTGCTTCCTATGACCTCCTCCACCCTGATGTGGTGCTGGAACTAGCCTGGAGGCACAACATAATGGACTTTGCCATGCCCTACTTCATTCAAGTTATGAGGGAGTATCTCACTAAGGTGAGAGGTCAATAACTGAGAACTTAGAGTATAGCACAGTATTCCTGCACAGAAATAAGTTTTTACATTTTCTACATGTCGTGAAAAAGTTTGTTTTGAAAAAAAAAAACAAACAAAAAAAAACCCAAGCCCAGTAATATACGATAGTTGGTGAAAACGCAGGTCATACTGGTACACAAAGACAATGAAGACAGAACTGATTGCCTGGTAAAGTTTTAGCCTGTGGACTTGTTCAGTTATCTCTTTGGGTTTTTTTTCAGGTTGATGAATATGCAGCGAAGGTGACGGTCTCTGGCCCTTTTTTTTTTATTTTTATTTCTAAAACATTTCTTTGTGCTTTGTTTGTTTTCTGTTGTAACATGTAGGAACGTAGCATGGATGGTAGATTGAGCACGATCTAACCAGCCCTGATCCCGTGGTTGCAGACTTTTGTCCCCCCTCCACCCCACCCTGCAACCGACCACCACCCTGCAACCGACCACCACCCTGCAACCGACCACCACCAACACAAATTTAGTTTACCAACTGAAAAACAAATAACTTGAGCAATCATATAAGTGTTTTGAGCAATAATATATACATATAAAAATATCAAAATTAAAACAGATAAAGCATCAAACTACATTCTTAACAGCCTAAAATGTTTTTTGTTTTGTTTTTGTTACGAGATCACACAACATAAATTGTATTAGGCTTGGTCAATCAGTTAATGTGGTATTTTTAAATACAGAGGCTAAACTAAAATATTTTTACCTTTGCTTTGTAATAGTAAGAATGAATATAAACGAACAACAAGGCACTTTTACACGGGATTCACTGATAGGCAGCTGGTGTTATCTGAGCAATTTACTTTTACAAAAACTGTGAAAAAAGAAAAGTTTACAAGAACCTGAGTAAAACATTAGACCTTTTGTCTGTTGTTCACTTTGCAAGGCAACACAAGTATCATCAGTCTGAGTATTTGCCTTTCTGAAGCCATAGCCTTTTGAAATCTTCGCCTTCAGTTTAGAAACTTTCCTAAATCAAAACTCTGTGATGGTGGTCGGAGCGAAAGCCTGCTCACAGTTTTATTTTTATTCAGGACTGTATATGAGTCTGTCCTGGTCTAACAAACCCTCCTAACCTTTAACTTGCTCCTCATGGGGCTGCATCTAGTGCTGAGTGGCATTTTTAAAATGTGGACAAGATGGAGTTCGGTAACATGGAGCCATGCCGTCCCTTGGGGAATTTGTTTTCCTGAACTGATGTTTATTAAGCACCTTTTAAATCAGACTTTCTTCCTGTGATCTGCTCCTGCTCCACACCTGATCCACCTTGTGATGTAACTAAAGCAGAAAGGGAGGATAATGGTGCAGAACTTTGCCCATATTTAAAGCACTGATTTAAAAAGCCTGTGTTTGATTTTTGCAGATTTTTCTTTGTAAGACGACATTTTATTGCTTCATTTTACTTCAACTCAACCTTCTTAGAGACGCATTGCTCAGATGAAGGCTGTCATTTGTATACCACACCCCCTTGGTTGCATATTTATTGCAGATCAATAATGTAAAGTTGTCTTTTGAAACAAAAAATGCATTGCTCAAAAGCTCATTAGATGCGACCCCATGTTCCTAACAGCAGGGAAAGCTTTCTAGTTTTTAACTGCAGGCTTCAAACAAAGAAAGAAAGCCTCCTTTCTCCTGTTCTCTGACAGATCTTTCATTT
Organism: Jordanella pulchra; assembly: GCA_034780135.1. Lineage (NCBI taxonomy): Eukaryota > Metazoa > Chordata > Actinopteri > Cyprinodontiformes > Cyprinodontidae > Jordanella > Jordanella pulchra. The sequence goes on along the minus strand of JAUZNJ010029019.1, from coordinate 6,904 downwards.
TAATTCTAAGTCTGTAATTTAAAGCATGAATTTACAAAAAAGCCTTTACACATTCACCATGGATAAGGTTCCGAAGTGCTTTTCAAGTGGAGTTTGACCTTTTCGACTTTCTTAAAACCATTTTTTTCATTTCAGCTCAATAGAAATCCAAACGGATTAAGGTGTGCCGCTGTTTAAGCTGATTCCACTTGCATAAGAGCTCCTTTATGTCCATTAGTGTCTACAGTTAAAGCTCAACCTCTTTCTCCAAAGTACTATTAGCAGTTCTGCCACAAAGACCAGACATCTGCCTGGAAAATGAAATTAAACATGGGAGCTTCTTTTGACTAATGAGCTCAGCGCTATGAATGAGATGCATGTGATGGCTCTGCTTTTAATGATAGTGAACTGGCAGGAAATGTGCCACCAGGCTTCATATCTCCCAATAATATTTCTCTAACCTTTATGTGTGTTATTATCGTGCATATAAAGGGTCAGTTCACAGACTTTCAAAAATTGTCTTTCTCTGTTTAGTGATGAAAGTATTAAAAAAAAACTATATCTGAATGTTTTCTACTACAAGGGTCTTTCTAGTTGTCAGGGTCAGACCATTTAAAACTGAACCAACTGCACCCGTCGACCTCTGAAGGAAAAACGAATCCTGAATTTGGTTACAATCATGTTTTTTTTGTTTTTTTTTTGTTTCCATTTAATTTTGGCGAACTGACCCTTTAAATTTACTGGAAGCTCTTATAGAAAGTCTCACCAGATCTGCATGCTGGCTTCTCTTCAGTAGCCAAAGGTGTCTTTAGTGACATTTGACAACTGATTGAAACATCTTTACTTGGTAATAGTTAAACAGGATTTAAAGGAAAATGGTGATGATATAACTTATACGGCAAAAAGCATTTATATGAAGCCCTAATATTTTGTGATCATAGCAATGTAGACTGACTGCTGAGATCTTTTTTAATCAACTAATCCAGCAGGGTGAAACAATTATACTACAGTTGTATATTGATTTTGAGTAGGAAGATCTCAGACTAGTTGCACACTTTGGAGAATTTCTCATCTGTGCTCTTTGCTGCCCTCAGGTGGATAAACTGGAGGAGGCAGAAAGCCATAGAAAAACTGAGGATGACGTGAAAGAACCTCAGCAGATGGTGTTTGGTAAGTTTGGATTTCTGAATAAAGACAAACTAATGCTATTTGGTGTGACCTCCATATTTTTTTAAAATAAAACTAGAAGTTATAATTAATTGGAGTCATAATTGTTTCAAAGCAAAGCATTCATTGGTTGCCGCTGTTTCCGTTTTAGACAAACTTTTTTTTTATAGAGGCAGGTTTCTCTCTGTTTTGGATAAAACCTAAACCGTTGTCCTTCAGCTCCGTGTCTCTCTGTGTTATCAGGCCAACAGCTGATGTTGACGGCCGCTGCTTCTCCTGTGGCTCCTCAGCCAGCATACCCGGCGTACGGCTATCCTGCCCCTCCCACTGCTGCTCCCGCTGCCGGTTACCCTGCTCAGCCTGCCTACAGCTACAACATGTAGACTCCCAAGTCTCCATCTTATTCCATCTGTTTCTCCTGGTTTCCCTTCACCTGGAAAAAAAAAACAATCACGCACACCTAACCTGAAACCTGCATCCACGAGTCCCACCTTCCAACAACTATCCGCCCTCACTGACTGAAAATGCAGTAGAAACTTGATGTAAAGTTTCTTTAAGCCCCATTTGGAGGAGTGATATCAGAGACATCATCAGGACTACTGTGACCTCCCCACCATCTTTCCACTCAGACATTAACAACTGCATCACTAATCTGAACTGCATGAATTTGCCTCTCGGCTGCAGGAGCAGCACCTTTACTTTCACCAAACCACTCTGCCCTCTTGCTGTTCCATTTAGACCTTAACCGTAGAGCAACCCCATGTTTCTTTGTTTTGTTCTTTGTTTTGTTCTTTTTTTCGCACTGAAGAAGAAGAGACTTATTTTGAGAAGCAGCAGGAGATGGAAGGAATGTGTTTGCTTCTTCCTCTTCCTCTTGAAAGCACTGTTGCGGCCTTATTTAATCTGAGGTGGCTTGTTTGTCTCACAATTGAATTCACATCTGTGTCATGCCCTGTTTGGAATGACAGTTTATGTGCAATAGTCCATTGTGTCCTTTCACAACAGGTACAAGTATTTGCAGGGTGCAGACTAATGACCACTACTGAATAAGGTTACAGTCTGTGAAGAGTGTTTCTATGTAAGGAGCCTCTGAGGTTTTTTGGACACAATGAAACCTTAACCCACCACACACCTCAGCGCTCGACTTTTCAGAGCCCCCCAAAAGTGAACGTCTGGACAACAAATAATAAAAAAAAATACTTTAGAGAGGATGAAAGCTGGTAAAAAAACATTAATAGGTGCATGTGCTACCAAACCATAATACAGCAACCAGGAGCACAACTGTCATGCTACACTCAACTATATCAAATATTACAGATTTTGTGTCTAAAACAAAGGAATAAACTTCCCACCTAAAAGAAAAAAAAGATGTGGTGAAGCATCAAGTTTAGAGATATGACAACACCTCCTGGTGCCAACTGGGTAAAAAAACAGTGTATAATTTAAATGTAATAAAAATTCCTAACATTAGAAGTAAAATAGTATGAAACACTATATGTATTGCTTATAATGTGTTGTAGTCCTAAAGAAAAAAAAGTATAAAGATTTTCTTTTTTTTTGTAAGAAAAAGACAAAAAGGCCAAAACAGCAGCTTAATAAAAGGTGAAGTCTTGAAGCAAACCTGCGTATAGTGGTCATTTTTATCTCTTATTAACTTGGTTCATAGATATTCATTTTAGGTCAGATTAGTTTGAAGGTTTGAAAGCACAGCAATGCTACACTCCTTAAAGTGGGTATTTGTAGTTTATTCAGTGTGGACAGGCATTAAATTCTGTTTGGAAGTGGAGACATTTTTCCATCAAACGTTACTGCAAAGGAAAGTATAAAAGGGTCTAAAATGTCCTGGTACAGATTTGTGATGACTGGACTTGGAAATCACAGTGGACCAAATCATCACTGTTAAAATGCAGCGATGATGCGGTGCTTGGAACAGGATCTTTAAACTAGGACTTCAGACCACCGAGCCCACAGTCCAATCCTTGGACTTCTCTGTTCAGGTAAGACTACTGTTTCTGGATCATCAGGAACACAATTAGTCCAAGTCTGTGGTGGTTCTTACAGCTATGGCTCTGCAGCTGTAGTCCACAGTTTAAAGTTTAGTTTTTTTTTTTTTTTTTTCCTTGTTCAGTCTCCTTTGTTTTCCTTCCATTCAACCTTTCACGAATAATTGGATAATGTCAATGATTGTCTTCTGAAACCCCTTCAAGTCAACAGTCTCCATGATGATGTAGGTCACAATGGCATTTCTGTATTTAAAATGTTTATGAGGTCTTATCTAATAATATAAATCTGTATTAAACTTTTGAGGTTTAACTCTGAGTCACTATCAGAAGTAACAGAAGAAAACCACTACAAACATCACTGGTCAAGTTTAATGAACCTGAACTAAACCTAATTTATCAAACAGCTGGATCCAATTAAATTCTGTAGGGAAAATGGAATCCGTTTGACACTGAAAGGTTCCTTTTTTTGTTAATTTTTTGATAAATTAGTTAAAATCTTAAAAGATGGGTTTTTGTTTTGAGTCATTTTTTTCGCCATCGTTTGGTCCAGTCTGACATTTTCGGTAACTGGGCAACCAAGACATGATTGATGGAGTCTTTCTCGGCCAGAGCTCAGCCTCTTTGTCCAGGAAGGGCGTGGCTGCATGCTTGGATCTGTTGTCAGATAAATACACAACAAACAAATGAATTACATTCCTCATCTTTTATTTCCTTCTATCTGCTCATTTGATATCAACGCGGAAAAGGGTTGTTTTTGCCCCACCCTTTTTTAATTTCTAAGAAACTAAATCATCATACCATGTCTGACAAAAACCTTCATGAATGTTATCGGGAAATGAATTAGGACGCATAACTAAATATTTATTCATCCTTTCTTCCGCGCTATTACGCTAAAACCCTCTAGCACCGACATTTCTATGGTAACAATCAACATCTACGTTGAAATTAGACGGTCCCAACAACTTCCTAGACTGTATCCGCCCACTGTCACTCTGATATCCGGGAGTCTGTCCGGGCGCAGCTCAGATCACCTTCATCCAGGAGAGCGCACCGGCGACCAGCCCGTCTGCAGCTGCGCGCTTTTCCTTACTTACAAAGGGGAAAAAAATAGTTTTAACGTACAGAAAATAGCAAACATACAAACTAACAAAACTATATCAACAGATTTAAATTATTTTCCAGTGTTTTTGGAATTATGCAGGATTCAAGCGCATTTTTCAGCCCCTTTTGCAGACCGCGGTGTCTGGCGGCAGCGGCTCCGGCTGGAAGAGCGAAACTAACTCATCCAGGAAAAGCGATTCTTGCAGGTGAGTTCATCAGAGATCTGTCACTGATGGGGGGGAAACGTAGGTGTGAAAACAAATGCCTGCTCGCGGCTAACTGGAGTTACAGGTGCTGAAAAAACGAGCTGATCCTTTTAGGATATTTTATTTTGAACTAAATTCTCTTGAGCATTTCTGTTGTCCTGAAAACAAACTGGATTTAAAGGCGGATATAAAACTAAACGCAAGTTACCTCCCCTGCACAAGTGATAAATATTTATTATGTATATTTGGTTAAATAGGAAAATGAAACTTAGTTTTTAAATAAAAACACATAGTTTACTGTATAAATTTAAAACAAATAATGGAGATTAACCCCTATTTGTCAAATAGAAGGACCGTTCTGCATGATTTTTTTTTTCTTCTTTTTCAGCAGCTGGAAGTGGATTCATTTTGGATTGTCTATGCTTTTACCAGTTGTGCAGCTTTGAAACTGAAACTCTTTTCTTTCTTTCCAAGAAACTTTCAGTCAGATTAGATGGACAGTGTCTTTGATTATCAGATTTGAAGTTCTGCAGAAATGTTTTAGCTGTACTTGGGTCTAAACCGATTGGACCATTCTAAACTAAACCCCTCAGTCAAGGTGAACCTACCCCTGAGTCTGGGGTCCTATGCAGTTTCTAGCAGGTGCTCTTCCAGGATGAGCCTTTAGTGTTTGGTATATATGACAATGCAGCTATTTTTGATATCTGACTGCATCCCATGAAAGTTAAGGTGGAAGCCATGCTTAGGTAGGTTTTTAATTGTGCCAAACTAGTTTCATTTTCAGCTTTGAACATCCATAAGACTTTCAAACGTCATCCATGGTTTGTTTGTTGTGTGCTTTGTGATCAGGACTGTGTTTTTTATATTATTATCCAGCAAACGTCAAGGTGAGTTCTGAAAGCAGTGGTTTTCTATTTTGGGTTAAGGGAGTAAATGAGGCTGAAATCAAATAAATCCAATTTTTTCCGGATTCTGATTTATAAATGAGTAAATTACAACTCGCAGAGACATGAACTGATGAAAGTCCGGATGTTGCTGTTTGAAAATAATTTTCGAAAGCTTAGTGCTAAACAGCGGCTCGGTTTCTTCATCTGTCCCTCAGTCACTTCAGGGATTGGTTCAGCCTGCAGAAATTTCTGTTCATCCTTCCTTTTGTGCAAATACCACTAAAGCAGAAATGTTGAGGAGATGCTCATTTTTTTTTTTTTTCGAATAAAATTCATACTGAAAAGAAATCCATAGGACTGGGTTTAAATGTAGCTTTTTATTTAAACAAATAAAACAGGAGAAGCTTTGCAGCAAAGCTCTAAGCAAATTATTTAACCAAAGAAATGAACGACATTAGCAATCTGTTATCAGTCGACACTACCTTAGTTATGTTATAAAACTGTTAATCAGTGCTGAACCCTGTGACCTCCTCCCCTGCCCCTGCTGTCAACCTCAATGTGTGATGATGATCAGGCAGCAGCAGCTCCAGCTGATGAAGACCCTCCTCTGAGGTGCTTCTTTATTAAGGCTTCACGCTGAGGTTTGGTAGGACTCTGCTGATTTCTGCTTGTGCTCTGCTGACTGAATCTTTTATACCCTTGATTGAATTTGTTTTGATTGAAAACTAAAATCAAAAACTCTGTTTGGCTCCAAACAAGAGCTATAATACCGTTTATGAATTTTTTTTTCTTCTCTAACCCAAATATAATGAATTATTATGAACAAATACTTGAATACATATAAAACTGAGAAAATTATTATTGAAAAAGAAAACTGAAATGAGAAACTAAAATCAAAATACCCTCAGATTTTAGCATCATGATTTATTTGTTTTTGCTTTCAATTACTTGTTAAACAGTTTCCATGATATAAATATTATATTTTCAGTAACCATAATGTAATGTGTCTAAACTGCCACAGTCTCTTTTCTTTAAATTTCAGGAAAAACAAAGTAGCTTTCTTTCAGGCAGCTGGCCAGCAGTGTACAGAAGTTCAGGGCCAATACTTTCTTTCTTTTTAAAAATTAACTAAGCATTCAGAAGCAGTATGTTTTGAATACCTTTGTGTACACAGACGCCTAAAACTGTCCGATTTCTGATTTTAAACTGTGTATCAAACATACCAAACACAACCTGCTAAACATGATATCAGTCCTGATAATATAATGAAGTCGTTGGGCGAGTTCTCCTTCTGCTGACAGCTGATGGTTGATGTTTTAATGTTTCTGTAAGCAATCATGTAACATTTAGTTACAGGTCATACAGTGCACCACATGCCATACAAGTGTGTAATAAACCGGCTCTGCATTTTTTAATGAAATATATGTAGCAATTATATGCTGTTTTGGAAACGATGGAGTTTATCTTTTTCAGAACAAATTCCATATGACCAAAAAGAAACATAGTATTGAAAAATGTGAGAACTGTCTATTTCTATATATATATATATATATATATATAT